>CAJNIZ010011054.1:0-11428 GCA_905231905.1 Symbiodinium pilosum | reverse complement strand
AACTCCGAAGTTGTGTTTCGAAGGCCGGCAGTGTGCTGGGGATGCGAAAATGCTTACAAAGTTCGTGGTCTCGGATACCCTTACGAGAGGCACCCCATGCCTGTAGCCGTTCCCATAGATGTGAGTGATGGGTGCATGTCGCTGAGCGCGCTGTCACAGCTTGTTTGTGTTTTGCAGTGTCCATTTGCAAAGTCTTGCCCAAACTTCTTCCATTTTCCTAGGAGTTCCCAGATTACCGTTCAACGCAAGAGTTTCAACAGTCGTAGAACAGGTTTAAGATGTGTATGTCAGAAGTACAAGCACGCGAGATGGCAGGCAATGTCGGCACCTTCAGGTTAGTCACCCTTGCGTGCAGGCTGTTGCAGGTTCTTAAGCATTTGGCCACAAGGGCGCAACAGTTTGCGCAGAGACCACGTGTGACTGCCTCTCACAGCAAACTGTGCTCCGCCGTGCCCAAGTTGGAAAGACCTGTCAACCTTTGTCAGCTGATTGATTTAGGGCGCCCACCGCAGACACATGTGTGCCACGGATTTGAACCGTCACACGTGTTGGGGTGCCAGAGTATGAGTGATGTTTGCAGTTGCAGCGAAGTTACACGGGGAGCAGCTTGTGTCTTTTGAAGACTCCAACACGTCAATTCAGATGCTGACACTGTGGCTAAGCACAAAAAGTCTGGGAGTTTGCAGTCTTGGGTCGGAGACTCTTGCTTGCTAGGCCCGCTCCGCAGATGTGTGAATTGGCTGCGGCGGTCCAGATCGATGCCGATCGGTGCTTCTCAGGGTGCAGTCAGTTGCAGGCATACCATGGCATTTCGCCACCAAAGTGTTCGATTCCGCATGGTTGACGCACGTCCTCAGTTAACACCAGTGTGTGAACAATCTAGACAAGGGTTTGATGTGTTCATGTCGTAAGTTATTTTGAAATACGTACGCAGGCATGAGCCAATGCCGGCACCTTTTGATTGGTCATCCTTGCATGCTGGGTCTTGGGCCTTCTTGAACGATGCGCCATGAGACCATCGGTGATTGCCTGTCATAAGAAGCTGTGTTCTGCAGCGTCCAAATTTCAAAGTTTTGTGCAACCATTGAATTAATTAGTTTCGGTTGCCCGAGACGAACACATGCGCTCGATGGATGCGAATCGTTGCATGTATTGCGTGTCGGAGTTGGAGCGATGCTGACAGGCCTGGCGCGATGTGCCATGAGAACACCAGTGATTGCATGTCACAGGAAGCTGTCGTCCACAGTGTCCAATTTGTAAAGACTTGTCAGCCTTTGTCAGCTGAGCTCGCGGGCAGTGACGTGCGAATGAATCGTCACACGTCTTGCGTGCCAGTGTTCGAATGATGCTTGAAGTTGTTGCGACACGACGAAGCACAGCCAGGTGATCACGACTAGTGATGGGGTTTGTGGTGTCAAGGACAATGACATGCCGTTTGCTGGGCTTAATCTCGGGGTGCGTGATTTGTACCCACTGCTAGCCAAACATTGCCCCTGCCTGTCGACATTCTGGTGGCTACAACCAGCTTGTGTTCTGCAGGTCCGAAGTTGTGCGTCGCAGAATTTGCACAAGCTCCAAAGATGTTTTTCGAAGGCTGGCAGCGTGCTGGGTATGCGAAATGCGAAAATACTTACAAAGTTCGTGGTCTCGGATACCCTTACGAGAGGCACCCCATGCTAGTTGCAGTCAAGCCGTGTCGGTTTTGCATGTTAGCTCAAAGCTGCTTATTGGAGGACCTGGTGGGATGACGACTTCCTACGGGACACAGAGTTTTCATGGTGTGTCTTCTGAAGACTTCACAGCAGCAGCTCACATAGTGAAATGGTGCCGAAACATGGAGCCATTCTCAAAGTCTGCGGGGAGAGGGTGCTTGCGCTCTGGCTTGGAAGCCAGGTGCGTTCACACCAAGGATCTTCCAGTCGATCAAGCATGGCAAGCAGAAGGCTTTGGATAGGGTCTAGTAGCATATGAGGGTTGAAAGGAGCTGCAGTAGAACATGCATATGGTCCTCAAACGATGTTTCTTGCTTCAGCAGTTCCAGGGGCCCGGTAGTGTTTGCTGAACCAGTTGCAAGGCGAGCGCCTGCGTTGGCTTTCACTCCAGTGCCTTGCCTTCAAGTGGAGCCACTCAATGGTCAGCCATATGATCCTGCATATCCTGCATAGCAAGCAGAAGAATTTCAATGGGGTCCTGTCCCTGGCCATCTCAGTGAATGGCAGCTGGCAGAGTGCATTGTCAGGTCACCCGCTGGCCTTCTTAAATGATGCGCCGTGTGCCATGTGCACAAAGCCCTGTCCCTAAGTGTGGTGATGGCTGTGTTAAGGTCAGGAGCCAGTCTCAGCCGAGCCGTCTTTTGCCCGCAACCGATGAATGCTTGAGCTACAAAGTGCACATCTCAAGGTCGCGAAGCAGCGGGCTTTTATGGACTTTTTCCTGAAGACTTCATGGCATTGTGGAGCTGCTCCAAGCTCATGGAGTCACTTAATGGTCCAGTCGGTCAAGCGTGGCAATTGGGAAGCAGTGGTTTGCTTGAATGATGCACCCTCTGCCCACACAACCCACACAGATCCATACGGACGTGGCTAGTGGTTCTCTCTCGACCTGCAGCCAGTCGCAGTCGAGCCGTGCCGGTTTTGCATGTTAGCCCAAAGCCGCTTATTGGAGGACCTGGTGGGATGACGACTTCCTACGGGACACAGAGCTTTCATGGTGTGTCTTCTGAAGACTTCGCAGCAGCAGCTCACATAGTGAAACGGTGCCGAAACATGGAGCCATTCTCAAAGTCTGCGGGGAGAGGGTGCTTGCGCTTTGGCTTGGATTCCAGTCGATCAAGCATGGCAAGCAGAAGGCTTTGGACAGGGTCTAGCAGCATATGAGGGTTGAAAGGAGCTGCAGTAGAACGTGCATTAGTAAGTCCTCAAACGATGTAAAGAAACGTGCAGCTTCAGCAGTTCCAGGGGCCCGGTAGTGTTTGCTGAACCAGTTGCAAGGCGAGCGCCTGCGTTGGCTTTCACTCCAGGGCCTTGCCTTCAAGTGGAGCCACTCAATGGTCAGCCATATGATCCTGCATATCCTGCATAGCAAGCAGAAGAATTTCAATGGGGTCCTGTCCCTGGCCATCTCAGCGACTGGCAGCTGGCAGAGTCTGCATTGTCAGGTCACGGCAGCCCCCTTAGATACGGTCCTGAGGGCGAGGGGTTACTCTTGGTCCCACGAATTGCGGGGATAGTTCCAGACCAAATGTGGTCGCCGTGGGGGCGGGTCCGACAATTGGTCTGGACCATTTCTTCTGGAACATGTTCCGAGATACGTGTCGTGGCATTTCTGTGATCTCTTGCGTCATGTTGCGCTGCTTTGCTTCTGCAGACATCCCAGCTGGCGTGGCCGTGGTTTGTGCCTGCACTAACCCCCCTTCGCCCCTGATGTCCTGTAAGCGTCCTGTATATGTTCCAGACCCTTTATCTGAAGCCCCCCCCACCCCACCCCCCCTTACGGGGCGGGCCATGTCAGGTCACCCGCTGCGCAAAGCCCTGTCCCTGAGTGTGGTGATGGCTGTGTTTAGGTCAGGAGCCAGTCTCAGTCGAGCCGTCTTTTGCCCGCAACCGATGAATGCTCGAGCTACAAAGTGCACATCTCAAGGTCACGCAGCAGCGGGCTTTTATGGACTTTTTCCTGAAGACTTCATGGCATTGTGGAGCTGCTCCAAGCTCATGGAGTCACTTAATGGTCCAGTCGGTCAAGCGTGGCAACTGGGAAGCAGTGGTTTGCTTGAATGATGCACCCTCTGCCCACACAACCCACACAGATCCATACGGACGTGGCTAGTGGTTCTCTCGACCTGCAGCCAGTCGCAGTCGAGCCGTGCCGGTTTTGCATGTTAGCCCAAAGCCGCTTATTGGAGGACCTGGTGGGATGACGATTTCCCACGCGACACAGAGCTTTCATGGTGTGTCTTCTGAAGACTTCACAGCAGCAGCTCACATAGTGAAATGGTGCCGAAACATGGAGCCATTCTCAAAGTTTGCGGGGAGAGCGTGCTTGCTCTGGCTTGGAAGGCAGGGATGGCAAGCAGAAGGCTTTGGATAGGGTCTAGTAGCATATGAGGGTTGAAAGGAGCCGCAGTAGAACATGCATATGGCCCTAAAGGTAGTCGTTTAGGCTTGTAAGTCTTAGTTCTTGAGGCAAATGGTCAGCCACATGATCCTGCGTGATCCTGCGTAGCAAGCAGAAGAATTTCAATGGGGTCCTGTCCCTGGCCATCTCAGTGAATAGCAGCAGGCAGAGTCTGCATTGTAAGGTCACCCAGGTCACCCGCTGGCCTTCTTAAATGATATGCCGTGTGCCATGTGCACAAAGCCCTGCCCCTGAGTGCGGCGATGGCCGTCAGGAGCCAGTCTCAGTCGAGCCGTCTTTTGCCCGCAACCGATGAATGCTCGAGCTACCCAGTGCACATCTCAAGGTCGCGCAGCAGCGGGCTTTTATGGACTTTTTCCTGAAGACTTCATGCCATCCGCCCCATGTAGTCAATGGTCCAGTCGGTCAAGCATGGCAATTGGGAGCCAGTAGGGTTTTGGAAAGGGCGCTTCCATAGCCAAAGGGCAGAGTCAGCCTCTCTCGGACACACCTAAATTGCTATATTTGTCCACCTTTCTTTGTCCCAGCCCTCAACCACGGCAGCCGGGTGGACAAAAACACCGCAGCCGAAGCCAGTTGGAAGTGACAGGGTGTTGCTTCGGAAAGTTTGCTGCACCAATCTTCCTTGTTTGCTGCTTGCCGTGCCTGCTTCAGCAGTCCACATTGACATCCCTGATTGGCGACGCAGATCGTTGCAGATGCGCTTCGCTCGTTTTTCCGTTTGTTCCTTTCAAATACTTTCAAACTCGTTGTTCGCAGGTGAGGTAACAGATGCAGGCTGAAAGTGGTCCGCGCTTGAAATGCGCTGAAGATGTTGATGTTGATGGCTATCCACCCACCAGTGCTGCGGACCCGAGCCATGCTGTGCAGTTTCAGAGTTGCAGGGGGTGGCAAGGTACTGGGAAGCGGCTTTCGGCATGCAAGAAGCATTGGGGCCCGGCTGCAGGTGGATTGGCTTCCTTTCTCAAAAGCTCCAGTCGGTTTCGCAGACCTTTCCGATGCTCAGAGTACGTTACATGTCTGTGCCGCATCGACCCGGCAACCTCGAGAGCGGTGTCAGCTTCTGTGGGCAGAGGAGCTTGCTACAGAGATCAAGGCGTGGCCTTTAACAGCTTCAAAAATGTGCGACAGACCTTCCACACGAGGGTTACGAAATCGTTCCGCAGGTCTGAGGTCCTTGTCAGACTTGGCAAGGACTTTGATGAGTAAAGTGTGCAGCCGCGTTCAATGAGGACACGGCACTGGCCGCCAGGTTTCTGGCCGCCGAGATCAGGATGAGATGCTTGTGCCGGCAGCGGGAAGTGCGGCGGCCGGCCTTGTCAGCCGCAATTATGATTTGGCGAGAAGTTCTGATGTCTCAGGTCAGCTACTCCTGGTACATGACTGCTGCCACCCCTGCTCTGATGCCGGAGCTCAGAACATGGAGCTGCCCCACTGCCCTGTCTGAGGACAGGCAGGTTCTGCATGCAAATGCACTGCAGCTAACAAAGCCAGCCGCCTCCTTTTCCTGGCGCTGCACACCTGGAACGGTTTGCCATGGCATAGCCATGTATTCGTCCACGCGGGAGGTCTTGCAAAGGCCCATGTGCCTTGCGTGCCACACCTCATTACGCTTCTGTACCTCCGCAGGGGCATGGTGGGAATGATCGCCTGTGCAATCCGGGCAGTTGTAAATGGTCAATGCAAACCAAGGGCCAGCATGGCAGCAACGCTTTTTCCGGATCCTGGCATTCCTGCTCTTTGAGCTTACGGCCCATAGCTGACACGCCGCTTGCCCAGGACCTGCGACAGTTTCCCTTGTATCAGGCTTCACTTTCGGCCTTCCAAATTTCTGGGCTCTCACAAGAGCGCAGGAAGCAAGGGGCAGTGCCTTTGCAAAGATGTGAAATGCTACCGCGAGCGGTGGCCAACCGGTCCGAATTCTGTGGCAGAAATTTCAGATGCTTGAAGCAACCATGGGTTCAACAGCTTCACATGGCCTTTGAGACCACATGAAGAGAGACTGTTATTAACATATATTAACATGTTGCAGATTTCCAATATGGGAGGTCCCGAACGTTGCATCAGATTTTCTGCAGCCTGTCTGAGATCGACCAAAGCTGTTGCTGTGGAGCCACACGGAAAAAGGAGGAAGAACACTACTCCAGCTGAGTTGGACTGAAAGCGAGCTGGATCATGAGTATTCGGAAGGCGCATGTAAATGGAGGTTTCCCAAATGTAGGGGTACATTTTGGTGGTCCCTATAATGAGGACTATAGTATTTGGGGCCTCTATATTGGGGTCCCCCCATTTAGGGAGACTACCAAATATTTAGTTGGAGATGTTGTTTGGCTGGTACATGATTTGCCTGAGAAGCTGTAGGGAGAATGCAGTACCAAACTCTTAGTCTCAACACTCAATATATACCCTATAATTCTATAATCCCTGTATAGCCCTGTATTACTGTATAATATCCCAATATTACCCTACTTTATCCCAATATTACCCTAGATGATCCCAATATTACCTACAGTATTGAAGATTCTTCAGGAGCCCCTGGCAAGTCTGGCTTTGTATTGTAATTTGGGATCGAGGCAAGGGCGGATTGCATATGAGCCATATTCTAAATTCCTAGTATCCCCCTTAATAACCCCGGCTATAGTGGTCCCCTATATTGGGGTTTTCCCAAAATTAAGGGTACCATTTTGGGGTCCCAATAATAAGGATTATAGTATTTTGGGGTCTATATTGGGGTCCCTCTTTTTTTGGGAAAGAACCATATAATCCCCTACATAACCCGCTTTAAGGAGTTTAGACTACAGGTCATTCGGATTCCAGGAGCCATTGAGTCACGATTGTTCCATTTTCGTTTCCATTATTAGTGATCTCTATATTGATGCCAAATATATTCTCTTATTCCTTACCATCTGCCAGTAAGTTGAAATGCGTTGCAGTTGGGTTCGCGCTTCTAACTAGTTGTGGCAAGCACTTACTTACCGGTTCTTAGTAGAGGAGAATAAGGGAATAGGGGAATAGATTATGTAGGGGTTAGAGGGGGCACGTTCTTTCATTCCCTATTAAGAACGGGTAAAGTTCAAATGCGCGACTTACCGGACGTTCAGCTTTGATGTTCCGAATCATGAAGCCCTGATATTCTTTGTCAGTGCGCAACTTTCATGCCACATATTCGCCATGCGTGGACTGTAAAGTGTTTCTGAGTGTTGACAAGCCCTCTTGCATGATCGAGGAAGTTTCTCGGTGATCTTGTTGCTGGCCCTTTAGTTCAGCCTGCCTTAGCTATCCCGAGGCTTTCTCCTGCACTGCGCGATAAGACTCTGACAACTTCCAGACAAAGTTTGCGTAAAGAACCAGTCGGACTAGTTCTTTTGTTCTGTTCATGTCGCTGATCTTTTTAATCGCAGCCAGGCAACAACTTTGGCCGGCGCATCGGAAGCCTCTGGTAGTAGCAGCAGTTAGCGTGAGTCTAACGCAGGATACCACTTGCGTGAGCAATAGTTAGGTAGTGGTTGCCACTTGAATCTGTCGTATGCTTCCCCCACAACTGTGTGGTGATCCATTACCTAAACCCTAAATAGTAGTTTCCATTTTATTTTCCATTATCCCCATATCATGTAACCCCAATATATTACCCCCATTATTTGATGCGGAGTTGGCAGTTGGCCCTGCTATTACACGATCATTGTTGTTGAAAACCAGGCCTCAAGAAACATTTTGACAATCATGTTGAGTCCGCAAATTATGGCATGATCGCTCGTCAAAAGTTAGCAGAAGGAGGTTATGCACAGTAATGTCCACATAACAGGCCCCAGACCTAGAGCCGTACTAGTTCCAGTGTTGTGCTCGTACCCATATCATCGATATATATATATATATAGATATTAGCAGCCAGCTTTTTGTCGGCAACTGTGGCTAGTGCATTGAAGGCTTGTATAGCATGAGTCTGATGCAGGATACAGGGGCTAGGACATGTGACACTTGTGTTAGCCCTGACTGAGACAGCCGTCCACAGGTTTGTTTCTTGAGTCAGGGCTCTCAAGAGGGCGTGAAGGCCTCGTCTCCGCAAACAAGCAAACATATCCATGGAGCAACATGGGCTCTTTTCCAAGCAGAATCAGTGCCCCGCGAAGTAGCGCGTACTTGAATGGGGATCAGTGCACCCACTTGAGCAAACAGCCACACATGGTGCAAACTCTTCGCGTGCACTAGCAAATAGCCATAATTAGCCAGAGTTAGTTCACGATCTGCATGCCAGGGTCCGCACACAAGTGTTTTTTGTTCTTACTGCGTTGGTAGCATTTTTTGTCGAGCGTGGTGCGGCGCTTGCTGCGAGTATGGCATTGAACCGTGCGCCCGCCCCACGAGGTTGTGGGAGCCAGCGGCTGGAGCTCCGAGGATCCACCAAGGTTCAAATGGTTGGAATCATGGTTTGGTGCAAGCTGAAGCTGTCCCAGCTGGACTTTCGCAGGTGGTGTTGTGTGCAGCCAGGTAGCCATTAGCATGCAGTGTGTCACAGTAATTTTCCTGGATTTGGTTGTTCTCGTCCACACCCCAGGTGAGGCGTTTCCTGCAGTTTTTGAGACATGTGACGATGGTAAATTCGACTTGAAATTGACTTGTTGGCTTGGCGAACTAAGGTAGTGCCGGGTGATGCCAGAGGATATCTTTCTGGCAATTTCGCAAAAGTTCCTAACTTGGAGTGACTGTGCTGTCCGAAGGTCGCTATGTAGTTGGGCCGCAATGTGGCAGGTTGCTTGACAGCATATCCTGCGCACGACCAGGCAACTTCAGACCATCCAGCACTCTTGTCTCTCAGGAAGTTATCCTACCAAGGAGCCTCTGAAACACGTGCTTGGCCGGTCAACAGCAGTAGGCATGGTCTTCATAGCCGCACCTCCTAGCAGGAGTATCCACTTAAGGCTCGAGCCTCCTGCAGCAGTTCCACATGGCGGCTGCCAAATTCAGGCACATGGGGCAGCATGCATCACGACATGGATACTTGAGGCTGCGAGGGCTTGGCCGGGTGTGTGATTGGCCTGACTCTGAAGGCTCAACGTCTGCGACTCCGACACTGGCAGGATGATGAGTTCATTGAGTTCACAGGTACTGTTTCGGCTCCGTGATTCAGCAAGCTTTACAAGCTGGGTGCAGGCGAGGCCCGGGGATGCGGCGCTAATGAATGCTAATGAAGCATGCTTTGCAACCAGCAGCTTCTTAAAGGCAATCCAATGTGGAGCCTTGTTAGATTCTTGGACGCAACAAGCGCTCAGAGTTGCGGGAAAGCACGTTCAGGCTTTTCCGCGTTCGTGGCAGGCTTCATGTGCTCCAGTCTGGTTAGTGGCCGCGAAGCCATGCAGGGTGCAGCATGACGCATCGCAGAATTTGCAGAATAGTCCGCGCAACTCCGAAGTTGTGTTTCGAAGGCTGGCAGTGCGCTGGGGATGTGAAAGTACTTACAAAGGTCGTGGTGTCGGATACCCTTACGAGAGGAATCCCATGCCTATAGCTGTTCCCATAGATGTGAGTGATGGGTGCATGTCGCTGAGCGCGCAGTCACAGCTTGTTTGTGTGTGGCAGCGTCCATGTGCAAAGTCTTGCTCAAAAATTCTCCATTTTCCTAGGGGTCCCCAGATTACCATTCAACGCAAGAGTTTCAACAGTCGTAGAACAGGTTTAAGATGTTCATGTCAGATGTACAAGTTGGGAGGCGCTGTCGGTACCTGTTGGTTAGTCACCCTTGCATGCAGGCTGTTGCGGGTTCTTAAGAATTTCGCCACAAGGGCACAGCAGTCTGCGCAGAGACCACGGGTGATTGCCAGCAAGCTGTGCTCCGCCGTGTCCAAGTTGGAAAGACCCGTCAACTTTTGTCAGCTGATTGATTTAGGGCGCCCACCGCAGACACATGTATGCCAAGGATTTGAACCGTCACGCGTGTTGGGGTGCCGCAGTTTCCATGATGCCTGCAGCCGCAGCAAAGTTGCACAAGGAGCAGCCTTTGTCTTTTGAGGACTCCGACATGACACTCAGACACTGATAGGGTGGCTAAGCACAAGCAATCGGCGAGTTTGCAGTCTGGAGTCGTCGACTCTTGCCTGTTGAGTCTGTCGGATAGATCTGCCGTTTAATGGGTGCTTGTTGACACGCTGCCAGCTTGGGTTCGGCTAACGCTGGATGCGGCAGAGTCAGCGGAAGATTGTTCTGTTCCTGAACGGGCTCGGCTGCTTGCAAAGGGTGCCCTCTTTGGCCTTGGCATACATGATGCACCACTGGTCCACTTGATCTCGTTTGCGGGACTACCCACAGCAGCTTCTGAAAAGTCCCATGTCGCAAGACTTCTTCCCTTCTGGTCAATCGCTTCAATCTTGCGCGGCAGGTATGGAGACTTTGCAGGTTTTGTTTTACTTGTGGTTCGGTTGACAAAAACACTGACACAACTTGAGCAGAGATCAAAACCCTTGAATGGAGACAAAAGGGCAAGTGGCAGAAATAACACTGTCGTAAGCAACAGCTTGGCGTTCGTAAGCTACCGCAAGCAAAAGCGCTCTCCCATGCTTCGCCGTAAGCGCCGCTAGCCCAAGTTTGATTTGAGGGGCTGCTTTCTTCAAGTTCGGAAGTTGGAGAGATTTAGAGCTAGGCAGGCCATCGCTTTAACAAGGGAAGGTTGCGTAATGCTTTTTGAGCCTTCCGAGCGAATGTTGCAGTCCCCCCACCAGTGACATCCTTTATCCTTGGTCTCATTTGAAGCAGGCATATCAGTTGTACGATTGCAGACTTCCAGAACAAAGTCTGAGTTCAGAATTTCAGATTTCTCCGTAAGCAAACCGTAAGCAAAACATAAGGCAAGGGTCTCATCTTCAAGCAGTTGGCATCGGAAGCTGTTTGCCTCCTTTCAAGGCTGATAATGGCTCTTCCCTTGCAGCGGCACTCCTCCGCCCTGTTGTTTGCGAGCCGCCACAGCCCTGCGAAACCTTCGAAGTTCAGCCAAAGCAGAGACATTGATACTGCATTCAGCGTCTTGCCAGGTGAGCTATGCCAGCATCATGTTTCTCACGTTATCAAGCTACTCCTAGGTCTGTTTACCTGGAGCCTCAGCATTCCTTTGTAGACCTCATAAGCTCATCAAAAATGTAAGGAAACACAGTTCAGACGCGAAAGCTGATTGTTGCTATCCCCGTGTCTCCGCCGTAAGCGACGTAAGCTCGCGTGATCAGAAAGGGCCAGCTGAGGAAATCGCCAGGGAGGACGCATGATGCAACATTGCTACGTGTAGGAAAATGCCTGCTATGTTTACGTACGT
>CAJNIZ010011052.1:0-11431 GCA_905231905.1 Symbiodinium pilosum | reverse complement strand
CTGCAACTTCACTTTGTGTTCAGCTAAATCTCAAGTTAAGTAGATGTGTGGTTTAGAGAGATTTCGTCTAGATGCTCCTTCAAGTGATGTGAGACTGATGCGATGGA
The DNA here is from genome assembly GCA_905231905.1 of Symbiodinium pilosum. Lineage (NCBI taxonomy): Eukaryota > Dinophyceae > Suessiales > Symbiodiniaceae > Symbiodinium > Symbiodinium pilosum. Next base: position 11,324 of record CAJNIZ010011052.1, on the reverse strand, counting down.
AAGCTTCTGCGTCCTGACTAGCTTCACAGAGTAGCCTGCGTTCAGCACCTTGATAACCGACTCAATATCTTCACGAACTCTGATCGGTATCGACTGGCCACAGATGCGGCTTAGCAGGTCTTGCACTTGCAGTGCTTCCGTGAAAAGTCCATCCACCAAGAAAACCAGTTCTGCCTCCGTGGTGGATCTGCTAACAGCCTGTTGTCCTCGAGACGACCAAGCAATCGGAAACTGAATTCCCTTTAGACCTGAGTATGCAAGAGTCAGGTCGACACAGTCGGAAGAACCATAACAATTTCATGAGAATTCTTGCGGAGGTGTCACTGAGCACGCCTTTTACTTGGTAATCTTCCATGGGGAGAGAGTCTTTCGCCAAGTAAGAAGTATTAACGGGCTTGAGAGGTTTAGAGCATGGAAGGGACTATGCTTCCACGTGCATATGGATGGTTGAAAGATCACGCGAGAACCAACGATACCTTCCAAGAAACCTGTCCACTAGCGGACTGCAGGCCTTTTAAAGCGACCTCCCAGGACGGTAGCCACAGCTCTCTGGCAGGAACACCCACGTGGGGACGGTGGAAGACAACGGGGCCTGAAGAAAAGTCTGACACGCATCACGTCAGCGTGTGAACAACAAAGCCCGCAATCATGGCCACAAATAAAGTCAAGTTGACCGCCTGCAGAGTAGAGAGGGTCATGCCCTCAGCAAGCCTTTTTTTTACCGCTACACGCACATGTGTGGGTTCTATGTAAGAAATCTGTTGGATTTCAGGGAAATGCAGCGTGTTGAATCCATGACGATGAAAGAGCACTCAAGCGTCCACGGATCCCATTTGCGACACCTTGCTGGCACTTTTTACCTCAACTTCTGGCACAGCACTGCAGCTACTAGGACTGACCCGCAATTAAGTCAAAACCACTCCCAAGGTTCTTGAAGGGGTGTGCACATTGTCTTCAGAGTCGCCAAGCACCCTGGCGACATTTCACTTGAAGTCATCGATCGGTCGAAGGAAACTCCATGTTTGCCTGGCTCACCGAGGAGCATGTGACCCCGTGAAAGGTCTTACGTTCTCCGCAGTGCCTGCAAGCAAATCTCGCTCCATCAGATTTGCAGCCAAAGCGGAGCAGAAGACCTGTGTTCATTTCTTGCTCACGAGAGGACTGACTTGCCAGAGCAGCGTGTTCTTGCGAATTTGCTGGAGTGCAAATTCTAGGCCGGAACGGGCGAGTTGGCGTTGGCTCGTCTTTGCAGGCTTGATCATACGTCACAGGTGACGCATGCGCTTTCTTGGGGCATCACCTGCGGAAAGTCCCATCTTTGTCTTCACTAATGGGGCGTGTGAGCCATCTTCATTCGGCTTCGTGGCATATGACCATAACACCCTGCGTGCTTTGTCGCAGGCGCGAAGCTGCGGCCCATGTGTTGCTGCATCAAGTCAAGTGGAGATGTAAGAGATGCATCAACTGCCTCGGTTGCACTCTCAATGCATTCTTTTTCAAGAGTACTCTCAGTACTCTACCCCAGGGTGGGGATGTAAGGGATGCATCAACTGCGTCGGTTGCACTCTTAGTGCTACGCCCCACACCCTGGGGATGTTCTTAAAGAGTACTCTCAGTACTCTACACCCCAATGTGGGGATGTAAGGGATGCATCAACTGCATCGGTTGCACTTTCAGTGCTCAGTACTCTACAGCCCAGGGTGTGCGTCTGGCATACACATGTACGTTCCCCTTGACTCTCGGCGTAGCCGTGCAAAAAGAGTGATGCGCTGCAGACACTGTGTGATGGAAATATTGCACATACAATTTTGATGAATACATATGTGCAAGAGTTGTTATTTGTTATGGACGGCGGGATCTAGAAGCTGTTCTTCACGTGCGCGTGACGAAGTTTTATAGATCCCTAGCCGAACGAAATTTTGTATGTCTGACATACAAAAATTTTGGGCCATAACAAATACTCTGTGTTCCAACAAAGTTTTGGAAACAAGAGAAAAACATTTCCGCGTTTTTGCATGTGGTGTGTCACACAAAGTGTACATGTCCTCATGGTGCGTTTACATGCGAGTCTGTTTTACATGTGGGAGCTCTGGGAAGGTCTGACCTTGCCAGAAAATTTTTGTTCCCACCCAACCCACCCAGGATGCACTCTCAGTGCATTCTTTTGCAAGGGTACACTCAGTACGGGATGTAAGGGTTGCAGCAACTGCGTCAGTTGCACTCTCAGCGCATTCTTTTTCAAGAGTACTCTCAGTACTCTACCCCAGGGCGGGGATGTAAGGGATGCATCAACTGCGTCGGTTGCACTCTCAGTGCATTCTTTTTCAAGAGTACTCTCAGTACTCTACCCCAGGGTGGGGATGTAAGGGATGCATCAACTGCGTCGGTTGCACTCTTAGTGCTACGCCCCACACCCTGGGGATGTTCTTAAAGAGTACTCTCAGTACTCTACACCCCAATGCGGGGATGTAAGGGATGCATCAATTGCATCGGTTGCACTCTCAGTGCATTCTCTTTAAGAGTACTCTCAGTACTCTACAGCCCAGGGTGTGCGTCTGGCATACACATGTACGTTCCCCTTGACTCTCGGCGTAGGCGTGCAAAAAGAGTGATGCGCTGCAGACTCTGTGTGATGGAAATACTGTACATACAATTTTGATGAATACATATGCGCAAGAGTTGTTATTTGTTATGGACGGCGGGATCTATAAGACAGCCAGACAGATTCGCAAACCTTTTGCTCCGCGTTCGGTCAACCTCTTTGAGATTCATGGAAAGCTTTCTGCAAAACATCAACGTGCCTCCGTTTTTGCCGAATACCTTGCACAAAAAGTTTGGAATGCTCCATCTGAGCAACCCCACATTCCTCCCTCTCCCGCTCCAGTTATTGAGTGTGATTCTCCTTTTACCATGGCTGAACTCGACATAGTTTTACGTTCTCTCAGCCGCGGCCGAGCTCCCGGCCGGGACACTATCACCACGGATATGTTTAAAGGTTCTCCTTACATACTCAAGCTTTTCCTCCTTGATCACTTTAATCACTGTCTTGCCACTTCTACATCTCCGGACTCCTGGGCCCTTTCGGAGGTTGTAATGCTTGTTAAAAAAACTCCAGCATGATACTGGAGATCTCTCCAATTATCGTCCCATTTCCCTCGCGAACACTATGTATAAGATCTATGCCTCCCTCGCACAAACCCGTTTCTCACTTCTTCGACGATAGAATCCGCTCCACCCAGTATGGTTTCCGGGCCAAACGCTCTACTACTCAGCCTATTCACATCATGTGACGTATATTAGAGGTTTTTGAGCGACAGCAAAATTCCCTACATCTCCTTTTCCTCGGTTGGTCCAAGGCATTTGACTCCGTCACCTTCTCCGCGATTGAATCGTCTCTCGTCCATTTCGGTGTTCCTCCTCTGTTTGTCCGTTCCATCCTTTCTCTCTACGCGTCACCTCGGTTTGTTGTTCGTGACTCTGGTTGTTGTTCTGAGGTTTCTCCTCAAACCCGCGGCCTTCGTCAAGGCTGCCCTCTTCCCCCCTATCTTTTCAACTTTCTTCTCTCACATCTCTTCCACGACGTGGAAACTTCATATGTCTCACAGTACGGTCTCCTTTCTGGAGTTATTAACACACCTTTCCCCTTCTGCGACCTGGAACACGCTGATGATACTGTCCTTCTTTCCAACTCCGCTCAGCAGATTACCCGTCTCCATCATCTCTTACAGCGTGAAGCGAGCATTAGGGGTCTCACCCTTAACCTTGACAAATGTGCTCATCTTCGGCTTCACTCGGATTCCCGTATTCCCTTTTCTCCCTCTCTACAGTCTCCTTGCGATTGTTCACACTGCTCTGGTACTCATGCTGCTCCTTCACTTGTTCCTCTCTCTGACGAGGTAAAATATCTTGGTGTTTTTCTTGATGCTTCCTCCAACAATAGAAGAAACCTCTCTTATCGTATTTCACAGGCAATTGCTGCCTCAAAACTCCTGAAGCCCCTACTTGGACATAAATCTCTTCTTCCCTCATGGAAACTCACTGTCTACCGTATTTTACTATATGCTATGGAAAGCGCACAACCCACGCCTCCTCAATTGACGAGAATTGACCATGTTCATTTCAAATCCATTCGACGTATCTTTGGAATTAAATCCTCCTTTTTTCATAGAGTCCTCAATCCCACTGGTGAAGACTGTTCTAATCAATATCTCGTCGGCCTAGCCTACAACTCCAGACGAGTTATTACCCCTTCTCAAATGTATTCCCAGAACCGTCTCACTTTATTAGGCCTATTAAGCCATTTATTTAGGCATCGCGATACTCTTGAATTTCATTCTACTCTTATGCCTTCTGGACAGTACAGGTACACCAGAGGCCCCAACAGAGTTGGGAGGCCACGTCTGCACTGGGCAGAATCCACTATGACAGAGGCTTCAAATCGCCTCTCACACCTTGAATCTGACGATTCTCCTTCCCATTATGACATAACTCATTCTTACTTTCGTATTCCCAACATCACTTCAGTACGCTCCTCCCATATATCTAACTCCCTCATTTGGATGGACAATACTTCTTTACACCGTAGGATACTCCCCGCCACTCAAAATCGTAGGAAATGGGCCTGTTTGGTTAGTAAACCCCCTGAAAACCACGTAGTTGACAGCTGCCGAAGCTGACGGCCTTTCTGACAGAGGCTTGCGCATTGGAAAAAACTGCGGTTCAGACAAGATACAACTTGACTGATGTTGGCGCAAAGTCGTTGACAGCGAGCCGTGTCAGATTCTTGCTATCATTGTTCAGATTTTTCACAGGAAATCCAGATTCACATGAAGCAGTTGGTTTGCAGGAACAAGCAGAACAGTTGAACATTGAAGCGTTACAAGTTTTGAGAGCATTGTGCAGAGATTCAGAATTTCACAGGCATGATCGAAGCGTGTTGAGAAGTTTGGTTGACTTCGTGCGTGGCTCAAACAGCAGTAACAGGTACTTCAACAACAGTCCTACCAGGAACTACAACATTGCTAACAACAGTCGCAGTTGCATGTTTGCGTTGTTGGTTTCAAGTTTTCTCACTGGAAGTACAGCGACCTCGCCTACTACAACCATGCAGCAAGCAGATCCTTTCGCAGGAATCCGGTTGCGGTTGCTCCAGCTCCTGTCGCACTTAGCTGTGGTTTTGTTCACGTTCGCTGTGTGGTGGTGTGCAAGAAGAGAGAAAGAGGAAGAGAAGGTAGAGAAGAAATATCCAAAAGGAAAGATTACCAAGAAGAGAAAATACCGCCGCAACAGAAGTTTAGGAACAACAAGCTCACAGGAAGCAACACAAGAGGAAGAGGAACATGAAGAACAAGAAGAAGAAGAAGAAAAGGAAAGCAAGCCGGAAGAAGAAGAAAGTAAGAAATGAAAGCCAAGCAGCTCAAAGGAAAGATCAGGAAAGTTTGAAAGGCCAGAAGAAAGCAAAAGTGAGGAGGAAGAAAGAATCAGAAAGTTAAAGGAAGCGTTGGAGGAAGCCGTTGCGCAAAACGAAGGAAATATCAGGAAAATTGAGAAAGCAGAAGAAGCAGAAAGGAAGAAGCAGACGCCTGCTTTGTCGAGCAGGGCCACTCGTGAGAATATGACAAGAAGGAAAGGAAGTATCGGTGGCTAGGAAAAGATCAAAGAGCAAAGAAGAAGGAAAGAGAGGAGGAAAGTCGCAGGAAGAAGAAGAGACACATAATGAAATGCCGCCTATCTCTCAACAACATGATGATGCAGAAGAAGAGGAACATTCAGAGGAAGATGAGTATGACTCAGATGCTCATCTCTGGAACGCTGGCCAAGTTTGAGCTGGCAGCAGTCTACCTGGAACAACTCAAGCTCGAGTTGGGAAGATCCTCAATGGGCTGAATGGTACTCCTAGGAACACCAAGATGTGGATGATTGGTGAAGAACCACCAAGGTGGTGGAAAAGATGACCAAGATGGAGAAAATTAAAAGCATTTTTACAGGCAGTGTGTCAACAAGCTTCATGATTTCAGTAAGTATGTCATGGCAACGTTTTCCAAGTACACGAAGTTGTACACAGCCTCTTGCAAGTCCTTGCCAGGAATTTCAGCGCTCGAAAGTTTTGGCACAAAGTTTTTTGGAACGTTATAGAAAGCCAACACGCCCATGATGGTCAGTGACACGTTTTCTCAGGCAGTTTCACAAAGCACTTGTAAAGGTTTCACTCCAAGGAAGACAGACTAGAAAAGGTCGGAGGCAGTCCAAAGAAGCTTGTGTCACAAGAAAAAGAGAAAGAAGAGCACATAGGCTGTGCCATTGGTACTCGCTCACCCCAGGAGACCAGGACTCTAACATTTGTCCCAGGAAAGTGAGGGAGTAGAGTCTTGCACAGCTTTTATTTTTCCAGATGTAGTGTTTCGAAGGCAAGTGCATCCAAAGGATTGCACTGGGTTTACCAGTGGGCCCAATATCATTGGTATGTATGTAGAATGTTGTTTTGCAAAAGAAGCCTTCCACACTTGTTGCCACAGAAAAGAATTAGTTTCAGGCTCTTTTGAGGCGGGGTGTTGAACATTCATGTCTTCTAGGAGTGTACTGAGCACACATGTAAAGGAGCATCAGTTTGAGAAGTTTTCCCTCACAGGAAACACAAGTTTGCATGTGGCCCATGGAGGCTCAAGACCCTCGAATGCTTAGAGGAAAAAATTAATGTGTAGCTGGCTGAGTTTAACCGCTTCGTTTTGGCTGTTTTTCAAAGCCCTCACCAGCCTAAGCCAAGTTCGCGCTGACTGTACTGGCTCCAACACCGCGAGCCGGGAAGAAGGGCTTAAGAGGGCTAAGCCTCCCAAATTCCCCTTCGAAGGGCAGGCTGAAGGGAGCTTCAAGGGCTTCAAGGCGGGCTGTAAGGCTTGATCTTCGTTGCGCACTGGGGCGGAGTTGCTGATTCTGATTTTCAATCCAATGCGAGAATTCCGTTGGTTGAGAGATTACGCCAGCAGCGTTGTTTTCACCAACAGGAGTTGCGTCGACAGTCAAGTTATTGTCAGCGTTGTTTGTGTCGACAGATCATTACAGCCTTGGAAGCGTAGATATTGGCGATGCTTATCTCCAAGTGGAACAAGATGAAACCAATAATTGTTGAAGTGGATGGCAAGTGGTATGAGTTAGGATGTACCCTGCCAGGCCAGCGTACAGGATCAAGCGAATAAAAGATGGAGAACCTGGAATCATCATACTTTCCCATGTTGACGACTTGGAAGTATTTGCAACGAAAAGAGAATTTGAAGATCTTGAGAAGTTGAAGGCAGAAGGTCTTAAAGTGAAGGTAGAAGGACCACTAGAAAGGACTTTCGGATCAATTGGTTTCCTGAAGAGAACTTTTACGGCCATTAGAACACTATGCAAAGTACGTGGAATCGTTAGAGGAAGTGCTTCAGTTAGACAAGGCATTTTCAAAGAAACTCCCTATTCCCGCAGATGGTGGAAGAGCAATCAATAACAAGAAAGGAGCAGACACTCCGTTGACGCCGGAGGACCCCATTTGTATCGCAAAGGTGTAGGAATTCTACTTTACTTAGCACCTAAAAGACCAGACTTGATGTTTGCACTAAAGAAGCTAAGTATGAAACTGGCGAGTCCCACAGAGGGCGATTTGGAGCCAAGTGAGCTACCTGTTCCATTGATGCCTTTTCCGATTGCTTATTTGGTGACAAAGGGCACTTGGTCAACAATTCTGATTCTTCTCCGATGGCATAGCGCACTCCATCAGCACCAGCATCGTAGACCCGTAGGCCCTATCCCAACCTGGCCGCCAGGTGACGCTGAAGTTTGGGAACAATCTGGCCAACACGCAAGGCCTCCTGACGAGGATGGAGTGGCAAATGTTTTGCCTCTCACTGCAGAATCCTTGGAGCGGTTTGCAATTATCCTGAAGCTTCCGAGCGAGATATCGAAGGTGTTCGGCGTGATATGCAGTTGGTTCTAACTACTCTGGATGGATGGTCATTTTCGTGGCGCCATGCTATGGGTATGATAAATCTGGCAGGAGGTGGGTCTAGATTCAGGCACAATTCTCGAAAGTTGCTGGATTGCATTCGCCTCAGCTTTCTTGTGAAATGGGGGCCAGGTTCTTTGACAGAAGCCATTGCGCAGTGGCTATCAACTGCGCTGCCCGATTTTTATTTGTGAGCCATTCGTCAGAAGCATTTGCAAGCAGAGTGGAGTAAGTATTTTGCCCAGCGCATCTTTGATCAATCGGTATGAGCTTGCTTTGGACACTGCTTTGATGCTGGTGGCGAAGCAACGGGCAGAACATGCATGTATCAGGGTTGGGTGGACTGACTCCTCGGTCCTCCGCGCTGGCCGGTTATGATTGGATATGGTCACAGTACCATGATAGAGCACCTCCCAGGATCCGAGATGTTAGCCAATGTCGGGACTAAGCTTCTGGGACCTGGCGCTTTCTAGATGCCTTGACACAAGCCCTCCTCTGGTCAGTGTGGCCTTCTTGAGGCGCCCTGTGTCTAGGCTACCAGCTACCGCCGATGAGGTACCTGTACCTAACGTTGCTCTGGCCTCTCCCCGTGCGCAGCAGCTCCTCAGAGCTTCTGATCCTTTTAGAGTTAGTCAAGAGGCGGCCGTCCTTTCAATGCCTCAAACTGCCTCTTTCTTTCAGGAGCATCTGGACTTCCTTTGCTCTTGTAGGCCTCACCGCCTGGTGGTTCTGCAGTTGGCGTCTTGATAGAGTCCGGGGGTTCGAGATTCTTGGACTTGGAATCTTAGACTTCGTGTCTTCAAGGGAAAGTTGGATTTGTCACGGATGGGACACATAACCCCGATGCTTTGACAGGTGCATGGGCAGTTGTGTGTGCCTTGGAACAACTTGATGGTGCGTGGGTGTGGCTTGGCATGCTTTCCAGCGCTTGCAATTGGTTGGGCATGAGTCGTAATGAACCGTGTTATGACGCCTCTGTTCCGGAAGTAGCTGCGATACTGCGTGGCTTAGTTGTCGCTTGTGCTTGTCAAGTCAGTGCGGTCATTCACTTTGATTGTCAGAGTGCAGCTGATGCTGTTTGTGGCCGTACCTGCAATGGACTTGGCGTTCTTCTCCCAAGGAGCAAATATCTTCAAAAACGGATTCCAGCTCACCAGCTACAATTTCAGGAAGTAGCTTCCCAGCCATAGGACAAACAGTGCACCGATTGCCATCATGTTCTTCCAAACATTTGCGGCGTTGGTATTCACTCAGGTGCTGAAATAATTTCCGATGGCAATGCAAGATTCTGAGGAGCTTGCCACTGCTTCCGGGACCTCTTCAAGTTTCAATGCCATTGCAACATACGAGTGAAAAAGAGAGCTGTGAACTGCCCCCGAAATCTTGTCAGGATCCAAAGCGGTGAGCCCTTGTCTTTCATGCTGTGCCTGTTCCGCTTGCACCTGAACAGGTCGGAGAGCTCCATTGACATTGACACTACGAAGATGTCCCAAGCCCTGGCAAGGACAGACAGAAGCGGCTGCAAATGCTTCAAGAAAAGAATCACCTGGCGCCAACGACCTTCATAAAGGCTTGCTGAGAACTTGCGGAATCTAAACGCTTGTCCCTCCAAATTTGTGCCACGCAAACAAGTCCACACAAATCGTTGCCTGCGTTCATCAATCCTCAGCAGTGCCTCCAAAGCTTTCAGTTCACTGTGAAAGTTGCTCCAGTGATTCATTCCCTGATGCACATCTGAGCACAAATTGCTCACAATATGCTGCATGCCTGCAATGGGGAAAGCTCTTGGCATGAAACGCGCACTGCCACCGGCTGCTTGCGGTTGGGCTGCGTGTACATTAGCGGGCGGATCTGCACCTACTGCCACCTGCGCAGCAACATCATCATCCTCATCAACATCGTCAAGCATCGCACCATCTGCATCGTCTGCAGCTGCATCATCCACAACCTGAGCGCCAGCATCAACATCTGGACCTAACACGATGGACTCTCGCAACCATTCTGGAAGCAAATGATCCACAGACCCTGACAGCTCGAAATCTGGCAGCGAAAGTTCTACTCCAATATCACTGCAGTGAGCAACATAAGAAGCACTACGCGCGGACAGCTCTGCAATCGAAGGGGACTGCGTTTGCCACTTGTACACCTCGCTGGCAGCCTTGTCTGCCAATGATCTGTGGCCACTTCCCAAAGCAGCTGGCGGATGCATATGTTCATGAATGCTGTCATTGATCACCTGCAAGAAGGGCTTCCACTCAGGAAGCAAGAAACTGCGAATTTCTTGGGCCCCCTCATCATGTTCTTGCTCATCCATTTCTGCAACAAAGACCGAAACTGCAGCACACAACTTGCAAACAGAGGAGAAACATCGAAGAAGCTTTGATTCGGGAATCTGATGACTTGCGCCTGCTGCCTTTGCCTGCGCTGCCTGCTCTGACAGTCGATGAGTGGAGTGCTCTTATAAATGATTTCCGAAAAGGCCCAGACGTTCCAAAATCTTGTTTTCCCCAATTCTCTTATAAGTAATATTCAAGCAACGCGTCCCATAATCAGGAGTTGTCAGCCCACTTGTCAGGCAAGACCAAGATGCTCCTCCTCATCCGACCTTGTGTAGGTGCTGGAGGTAGATTGCCCAAAGGTGCAGCGATCGTTTCGCATCAGTCGCTCTGCAACCAGGATGTTCTGACTGACAATGCTGTTCTGGTTAGTGGCACTGCTGCTTCCATGGATGACAGGGGTGGTCAGTTTTTGTTGAGCGGTTTGCTTGGCAACATAGATGAGATTCAAACATGCATGCGCAAGTGGAAGAGTGTTCAGCTTGCTTGGACATTTCAGAACAGCACCTCCTTTGGTCTTCAGCGTGGCCAGCTACATGACGTGTTGCAGCGCATGGTTGAAGCAGGTGCCTATGAAAGCAATCGTGGGATTGCAGACGACTTGCAAGAAGCTGGTCACGCTGGAGCCGCTGGCGAAGAAGCTGCTGTTCAAAACAACGAAGCTGATGACAGAGACGAGTTACTGGAGCACTGCTGGAGGCTGAAATGGACGCGAACGAAGATAATGATGGTGCTGAACTGGGTTTGGAGGTGCCAGCTTAGCCTGATCCTCCCAATGATGCGCTTGCAACGCATGCAGCTGAAGCAGTGGCTGAGCCAATGGGCGACCGCCTCCAGCTGCAAGCCCACGCTTGTTGATTTCAAAAACCGAAATCCAATCATGTTTAGAAGAAGGCGTGGATTCCACTGGGAGTGAGCATTTCTGTGGTCTGCCAGCTTTGCGATCTTATCTGTTCAGAGGCGAATCTCAAATGCATAGCGCAACGAAAACAATTTGACCGAAATATATT
>CAJNIZ010011051.1:0-11432 GCA_905231905.1 Symbiodinium pilosum | reverse complement strand
GAGGTGATTGCCTGAAAAATCTCAGGGTCACCTGTTGCGATTTGAGATTTGGGGAGATGACTCTCTGGAAAGAATCTTAGGGGAACACCCGTTGCGATTTGAGATTTGGGGAGGTGATTCTCTGAAAAATCTTAGGAGACACCCGTTGTGATTTGAGATTTGGGGAGATGACTCTCTGGAAAAAAACTTAGGAGACACCCCTTACGATTCGAGATTTGGGGACTTGTTTATCTGAAAAATCTTAGGAGACACCCCTTGCGATTTGAGATTTGGGGACTTGATTTTCCGAACAAATCTTAGGGGGACAACAGTCTAACCGTGAAAGCGGAGAATTTGAAGGGTAAAGGGCAAACAGTCTAACCGCGAAAGCGCAAACAGTCTAACATAGTCTAACCGTGAAAGCGGAGAATTTGAAGCGTGAAGGGCAAACAGTCTAACCGTGAAAGCGGAGAATTTTAAGGGTAAGGGGCAAACAGTCTGACCGTGAAATTGCAGAATTAGAAGGGTGAGGGGCAAACAGTCTAACCATGAAAGCCGAGAATTTGAAGGGTAAGGGGCAAACAGTCTAACCGTGAAAGCGGAGAATTTGAAGGGTAAGGGGCAAACAGTCTAACCGTGAAAGCGGGGAAATTTTCCGCCGCGTGTATGTATGTACGCATGTATGTATATATGTATATACGCATATTTATATATATGTAAATATGTATGCATGTATGTATGTATGCATGCATGCATGCATGTGTCTATGTATGCATGCATGCATGCATGCACGCCAGCATGTATGTATGCATGTATGTACATTGGTATGTATGTATGTATGTATGTATGCATGCATGCATGTATGTATATGGATGACACATCGACCGCGAGGATGCTCCGCAAGGGAGCGCAACTTTGAACGAACAGCCAACGGAATTTTCAGAATGCCCCGCGCGGGAGCACGATTTTCTTTAAGATTTTCGGGACGCTCCGCACAGGAGCGCGACTTTTAAAGAATGCTCCGCACAGGAGCGCGCTTTTCTGCAAACTTTTCAGGACGCCACGCACGGGAACGCGATTTTGAACGAACAAATGATGAAATTTTCAGGATGCTCCGCACAAGAGTGCGATTTTCTTCAAAATTTAGAGGATGCTCCGCACGGGAGCGCAGTTTGTTTCAAAATTTAGAGGATGCTCCGCACCGGCCGCACGGGAGCGTGATTTTCGTGAAAAGAGAAAGATCTTGAGCGAAGCAGTTTGGCATAGAATTGGCATGGAAATCGTTCCTTAAACGATCAAATTTTGAACGATGAATCCGACAAATCCTATACCAATCCTATACCAAAACGCTCCTCCAGGAACCTCACTCTTACGAAATTTTGAGGATGTCTCGAGCAAGATAAATCATCAAAATTTTCCGAATGCTCCGCACGAGAGCGCAATTTTGATCGATTTGAGCGAAGATAAATCGACAAATTTTTTAGGATGTCTCGAGCGAGAGTGCGATTTTTGAAGATACGAAAATGATCAACACGTCAAAAAATCGAATTGTCTCGCGCGGGAGCGCAATTTTTGAAAACGCAAAATCTGGAATTTTGATGATGTCTCGCGCGGGAGCGCGATTTTTGAAAATCGGAGCGCGACCAATTCGATATCGACCCCCTCCCAGCAAGACTACTTTAAAGGCGATCTCGCCTCTCTGTTGGATCCATCATCGATATAAAAACGTCATTTTTTTGAGGATGTCTCGAGCGAGAGCGCGATTTTAGAAGAAACGAAGATGTTCAGAGGCTCAAAAAAAGCGAATTGTCTCGCGCGGGAGCGCAATTTTTGATAATTTATAAACTCAAAAAACGCAAAATTCTGAGGACTTCTCGAGCGAAAACGCAATTTTTGAAAATCAGGGTGGTCGTCCCGTTCGCACCGCCCCCCCCAGCAAGACTACTTTAAAGGCGATGTCTCCTATTTTTTTACTTTTCCAAAAAACGCCGATTTGTTGAGGATGTCTCGAGCGAGAGCGTGATTTTTAAGCCAACATGAGCGCGTCCAAAATGTTTGCGCGACAGAAGAGCACGCTGCGGTTGCCGGGCTACGCCACATCAAAAACTAGAACCCCACAATGAATGTGGCGAACAAATGTAACCATAAATAGGATGTCTACGCTCAGCAAAGAATTACCCACCAATGTTCCGCTGTGTGGCCTCACCACATCATGCCTTGTGATAAAGCCGTTGTCTTCTGCGTCCAGACGGCGGAAACAACCAGATAGTGCACACTCCTTTGTAGAATGTAGGCTGTCCAATCTGCAAGACATGTTTGGAACACCTCGTGTTCGGATTATGGCAGAATACTGGACAAGCATCCGACTCGAGAATTTTCGGTCCTAGTGTAGCAGCCAACCATTCCTGATAGCCTTGGATGTTCAACAAAACGAACACACGGCATGGCTGCGTGAGTCTATCCCACCTTTTGCCATCCAAAGACCGATCTGTCGGCTGCTGTCTAAGTCCATGGCCTCGAATGCTGCCTTGATGAGTTGCTCCTCAGATGTTTGCTGCAGCCAAAGCCCTTCGCCAAGGGTTTCTTTTATGATTTCAGCAACACAAATATGTTTGTCAAGCGGCCTCCATCTCCTCACCTGATTGCCTGCAAGCACGCGACAGCAAGTGCACCTAAAATCATGTCCGAACACATCATGAGCTTGGCAAAATTGTACCTGCATAGGGTAATCGGCAACAGCAACTTTTTTCGATGCTTGTGAGAGAAAACGAGCTTGAAGACACTGCAAGGCCTCAAGCCAGCCATGAGCTCATTGCAGTCAATCAGCCCATCGTTGGACCGATCGAAAGCTCGGAAGGTCCTCGAGGTCATCAGCTTCATAAAAACCACTTGCAAACGTACCCATTCAACGAATTGGAAAAATTAGCAATTCAGGCTTCCGTCGGAGCAGCGCCGTCTTGCTGTCAGGCGCGTGGTCCGCCATCAGCACGAGGATCTTCTTCTCGAAGGGTGACAGCTTGGCGAACGTTTCTCAGCGACAAGGCGGCACAGGGCCGCCATATTAGCGTTAAAACAACACAAACAACTCAATGACTGTTGCGGGAATACGACTGGCAATACCGGCGGTGGCAAAACCAGGAATAGCTGAGTGCCAGCTATCCACAACGAAAAATTTGTGGGAAGGCCCGGATGGCTGTTTTAGCCTGACTGGCTAAGGTTGGGGGAGGGGTGGCTCACCCAAATGCTCAGCCATCAAATAAAGAGCCGAAAGATGCAGTATGCCAGCTTGACATTGTTAGAATTAGAGCTGTTAAAGTTGTAGATAAACGACGATTACAAACAAAAAGATTGCGAGCGGCGCTAAACTCAAGAGCAATTAGGGCAATAAAAAGACTAGCAACAGCATGTAAAAAACCGGAAAACCCCGCATGTGTAGCTTAAGCTGAATCTAAGTGAGATGATATTAGGATGCCGTCGCCCGCCGAAATAAACAAGAACAAGAAGACGAGACGATAACTTGCGACGACGTGGATAGCATGCGGTGCGGATAGAGTGAACTGGATGAAGGGAGAATGTATCTATATGAATATATATACATATATGCAGCATTCCATTCTCCGGGTAAATGTGGTTCGCGCCGTACAAATGTTTGGGGTCTGCTGAGGCAGTGAATTTAGATTCAGATGCTCATATCGGCCACGCTCACCAAGGATTCCAGGCCGGGCTAGATCGCGCCGGCGGTCTACCGCGCCGCCCCATCTCGGGTCGCGCACGGTCAGACCTGGTGCCAACTAAGAATCTTCGCAGAGCAGAAACCTCAAACATCGCACCTGCTCGGAATCGAAAATACTGACCCCATGATGCCCACTCTTCACACAGGTGGCTTCCCATTCTCTCAAGGGCGACCGACACTCCAGCACCTGCTCCTTCAGCTCCATTTCCTTGACCCCTTGTGCTCGAGCTTCGAGAAGAGCAAACAAAAGCCACCGAGCCTGCGGCAATCCAACTCTCCTTGCATGTGAACGAATCGATCAGCTGCAACGGACTCTTCCAACGAGTCAGGACTCAGGCCAAACACACTGAAAAGCTTGCATTCCAGACTCACACCACGCAAGGAAAAAGAAGCTGAACCTCTGTGTGGAACTCGCGTTTGCATGCAAAACACTTAGTACCTCGCCCTTTATGCCTAGGTCCGCGCCACTGCTCTGACTCAAGAGATTCCCTACTGGCACCTTCATGCTTGAAATGCCAGGTCGCAATATTCCTCAAAGCAACAGTTGCAATGCGTGCTTGAAAAACCTTCAGAATCGCACGTTGCCCAGCTATGCTGAGGAAACGTTTTACGGCATCCCTGGATGGCCCAGGAAGTCTCTCCAGCTCTGCCATGGTAAACCCGTATCAGCGTATTTCCAGAGCCAGCACAGATCATCAATGACAGCCGCAATCCACTGCCCTTTCCACTTTGCCAGTGCCCAGAGAACACGTCCCCCATAGCAGACCAGTGTGATGTGAGGAGAGAGAGGCATCGGCATCGACGCACAGTCCGTAGCGGTTGCATTCTGGCAAATGCAAAGGCATCCTCCAGCCTGACACGAAGGACCAAAGGGAATCGCGCTGCCCAGCAGCTTGCGGGGAAGGCCATTATATCCAGCAAGGAGTATCTTCCATCCACGGCAATGCTCATGCCGCAGTGCCAGGTTAAAGAAGACCATCTGCACCAAAGAGACCAACAAAGTTCATCGAGGGCCGATGTCTATTGAGGAATTGACCAACATGAGCTTGCCATAGCGATCAACGGCCGCCCCTGCCTAGACAACGCGCACATGGGCCTCAAAGGACGTATCTCCCTGGCGAGCGAGTGCTGTCCCAAGATGCGTGTACCTGAGTTCTAGCGCAACTTTCATAGGATCGCCGTGCTGAGAGAGGATCTCAAGACAATTAGGGACGTGCGAAAAAGCCGCAGCACGTGCCTTGCGGCTACCACGACCCCGAAGAGCTAGCACAAGCGCTGACTTGCCCCTTTTCGAATTGGGCTGCAGACCATGCCACATGGATGCATCGACGACGTGCCCAACCATAGCAATTGCATCGTCTGCCTAACTGGCAGCAGGCAGTGCGACAGTGCCAGGAGGGGTTCTCAGTAGGAAACGGAGAAGGCTCGCCATCACAGGGCAGGCCCAATGGCAAGCCCTGCCCTTCAACAGCCTTTTCGCACCTGAAGGAACTTTGTGGAAGACAAACGCAAACATTAGATCTGCGTAGGACTCACCTTGGCGTGCCCCTGCACGTGTGACGCAGACTTTGTCTACTGCGTAGTAAACCACGCAAGACGGTGGAAAGCACGCACGAGGGCATGGTGGTGAGCAGACAACCCCTCCTGGCTGAGAATTCCGCCCGCGCGCGCACGTTCCATAAGTTCAACCAGAATCTTGAACGGTGGAAAACAACCAGAGTTGCAGAGTCCGACCCAAGGCAGCCCATGGAAAGCTCGCGTACTACTACTTGATCACACACGCATCGGGAGTCCAGAAAGAACACAGCAGCACTGATGCCACGGGATCTGCAAGCCCTAACAACTAGCTGCATGGCCGGCGACGGCAAAACCACAGGGCGGCCACGACGACCACCAGTGTGTAAACTTGACAGCGCGCTTTCAACCACATCTGCCGCCTTATTGCGTATAATTCTACGCAGTGATATGCAATACTTTCCCCGGCTCGCTTGACACGTAAAGTGAGCCAAAACTCTCCAAGTTTTCGAAAGAGCCGCTGCGTTTATATGCTTTATACAAAATGCCACGCCGCTGCAGCGGCTGTTGCACACGTACTGCAGCATCAGGCATTAGCGGGTGGAAAATCCTAGCCATGACCTGCTGAACCCCAATAAAAACCTCCATAGGGAAACCATCTAAACCAGTCGCTTTCCCACAGCTCATGTTTTGGAATTGGTCTTCGACGTTAAAAAGACACTGACATCGACTGGTCCATGAAACTCTGGGATGTCTACGTCGTTCAGCTTGTGCAGTCTGGCAACGGAGCCATTTCGCCCGAATTCCATGTCCCCAAAATGAGCCAACCAAGTCTCATCGAGCTGCCATCTGCACGGCGGAGGAGTGACGAGGTGGGGCGAAAAGCCTGAGCACCCTTGTGCCTGCCCAGCCCGCCTGCGGATAGCCTGGTGAACGCCACTGGCTCCGTCGCACTGCGCCTCATCCAGAGCTGCGCGGCTCCACGCATTCCTGCTAACACATTCCTGCTCACACGGACGTGGGACTTGATAGCATGTGCGCTGCGTGTAATAGCAGAGGCAAACAGCTCACGAAGAAAATCGTGTGCGCTCCTTGAGCCTATATTCCTCCTCTCACGGAGCCGCCAAGTATCAGAGTCAATATACGCCCGGCCAGCACTCCATGCAAAGATGCCTCAACACGTGTAGCACGTTCGTTCACATGCACATTCTAGGGAATCTCCGGGATACGCTGGAGCGCTTCACGAAGACGTGCGCGGCCATCAGCCGTGGGCAGCTGGGCCGAATAATATCTGGGCCTCCACAGTCTCGGCTCCCGCTGCAAGGGCCCAGTACACTGAACATCAAACGCGACGGAAGCCGGCCGATGATCTTCCTGGGCATGAAGCAAGTTGACATCGTCATCAACCCAAGACTTGACGTTGCGCTGAGGCAAGGCCCCGCCCAAGAGAGTGTAATCAATGCGGGAGCGGCGCCCTCCATCGTGGATGCCAACATATGTGGATGGAATCCAGAGGCCTACCAATTACTTCCCGAACAAAGACCGCAAACTCAAGGCCCCTGTCATCGGCTTCCGCCTCACGAATAGTACCAGTGATACGTGCGTGCGAAGGTGGAGTGAGTGAGTGAGGAACGACCTGGTGCACTCCGGCCTACGGAAACGTTCCCTCCCGACCTTCTCTTCCCCCCTCCGCGTATGTCATTGGGGGGATCCAGCGAGAGTTCCACGCTCCGGGCCCGGCCCGCCCCTCCAAGCTGAGGTTGGATTTGGGCACTTGGCAAGACAGCCTACTTCTCGGGAACACACGCTTCTTCCTGTGATCCCTCACGAGGGTACTAAGCTGGGGGCGCCATCTCAGAGATGTGGCATGGGACGGTCGTACCAAACACACGCACACGCACACGCACACGCACACGCACACGCAGCAAGACTAGGGGAAAAAACAAAGCTCAGCTAATTATTCCCTTGAGGCTGCACAGACTCAATCATTATCCTCTTGGGGGCAGCGCCTGTAACTCAAGCCCTCGTCCTGAAGGGGGGACCTGCGTGTGAAGTTGGAACGCGCGCATTTGCGTCGCAGCCCGCTGCTATAATATCACGCGGCCCACACTGTTTCAGATGGCTTCTGCGTCAAGAAAGATTCGTTCGCTTTTGCGTCGTCACACCTTGCAGAAGCAAATGTACTGATGCCAGGAAGAGAGAGTGTCCTTTGTCGAGCAGCCACTTACCAATCAGGATCTTTGGGTGGGAACACAACATCTGCAAGTCCTGGCTGGAAATTGGCAGGAGCACGCCCTCAACACACAAAGCTTTGCGCATCCAATGTGGCAACCCCCAAATGTGCTTGATGGTCAGAGGCAACCTCCAGATAGTGCCCCGTGGAGAGCATGGGCTGTTTCGTTTCCTGGAAAAGTATGACACCATAGTCAGCCGCACCAAGCTGGGCCTCCAAATGTGAACGCGCGGCAGCCATTGCCAATCTGTCGCTGCACACGCCATGCTGTCGCAACCTCGGGCGGGCCAGGAAAATGGGAGCCACTAAGCCTAGCAAAGGTGACGAGCGCGTCGGCGCGCTTGTTCCAAGGGTGACCAGCGTTCGCCTTGACACGCTGCGCAACAAGTCTCCCAGCAGAAAGGTGATCGGCCAGGCAGCACAGACCTCGCAAGTGGCTGGACCCAGGAGTCTCCGGCCTAGCCTGTCGCCCCTGGCTCCAAATCCACAAATCCAGCGACCATACAATCAAAACAAAGCTCGATGCAGCTGAACGCGCAGAACACACTGCGCATCCCTGGAAGCAGCCATAAGAGCCCAAGTTTTCGCAGTATGCTCTGCTTGTAGCGCGCTACACTCACTACGCGGCAAGTCAGGCTCGCGACAGAGATTCCCGAAAAAGGACCCAGGGAACCTAGCGCGGCCACCCTGGAATGTAGCAGTGCAACTGCCGACCACGAGG
Organism: Symbiodinium pilosum; assembly: GCA_905231905.1. Classification (NCBI taxonomy): domain Eukaryota; class Dinophyceae; order Suessiales; family Symbiodiniaceae; genus Symbiodinium; species Symbiodinium pilosum. The sequence goes on along the minus strand of CAJNIZ010011051.1, from coordinate 3,251 downwards.
CCAAATCACCCAGAGCTGAACCACCAGTCACGGAGGCGCCAATCCAAAGCATGGACAGCAGGGAGGGCAGCAACGGTGTTTTCATGAAGGCGGCGTGCCCACAAGTCAGTGACAGTGACAATCGAGAAATCCTCCCATTCAGCGAACAGGACTGGGTGAACTGCCCAACTCAACTGCGAGGCAATGTCAACCTGCCAGCACCAGCAGCAAATCCTCCACATCCGAGTCTCCAGTCGAGTAGGATGCGGCGCAATATGCGACTCCAGCGTTCCGGAAAGTCGGACCGTCGGACCGCGACGGGCTCTGGCAAAGAACCTGCAACTGCAGCTCTGCTCGCCCTCTACGACCTCGGCGGCTAGCTCAGCACAAGTACTAAAAGGAATGGCGCCGATGAGCCACAGAGCTCAAGAGTGAGACAATGAGGTAGGGTATGCGCCCACGCGGTCACACAAGCCGCCACGGAGCCGCCTGGCCACAACAGTCTCACACATGAATGTAATCCGATCCAAGAAGGACCGAGGTAGGAATTGTCCAACATGGTCTGAATGGATCCAGGGCACCTATGCGATCAGGAAGGAGCGCAATAAGCTGATGTATGCCCAACCACCTGCGTGCTTGTCGTAGCCCGTGAAGGCCACCACCGCTGACCTATGTTCGGCAGACACGATACCTGGGCAATGGGACAGTGAGCAGCGCGGACAGAGGCCTGCCTCTGGAGACCACGATACGTCTCACGCAAGTTGGTTCCCAGCTGTGTTGAAACAACAAAGTGGTTCTGCCTTGCTTGCCGCTGTGAAAGGCCTGACAGGAAGCCTGGAGTCTGGCGGAGAAAGCCGCCAGGTGCACAATCACCTCAGGACGACAGGATCTCACCAAGCACCTGCCGGCATATATAAGAGGATCACGACTGAACGCGTCACCTCTCAACGGCAATGCAGAGAGCAAAGTCGCAAGCAACCATAAAGCAGCCGCGACTGACAAGCGATGGAGTTCAGCGCCCAGCAACTGGAGGCAAAGCAGTTCACGCCATACCTCTAACACAGCGTTGGAGAGCCACCTGCTTGCATGCCCACCTGCGCAACCCATTTCTCTGCCATGACCTTTCTGGCCACGGAAATTTGCAGCAACCTCGCCTGAGTCCTTGAAATATATGGCAGCCTCAGCTTCAGACCGCTACCGGGTCCTGCTGCCCCTGCGTTGGCACCTTAGGGCCTACAGCGCAAGCAGAAACAGTGCGGAAATCGCGCCTGCCAACACCCAGAAAGGTTGGGTGAAGCTGATTTTGCAGGAGCTGCCGCGTTTACTGGATGACTCCTCGCTTTTGCCGGACGGGCCTTGAAGAGAAAACCTGGGCCACGCGACAGAGCATCGTCGGAGCACAGACTTTGCCTTGCGCCTGGGCCGAGCGTGCCCCCGAAAAGCGACCCGAGCATGCCCCAACAACACAACGACGACCTGCGCCGCACGACTTTGCCGAGCCACTTCTGCCCCAAGGGGGCCCTTCGGCGCCGGAAATGGCATTCTGAAGGAAAATGCTGCCTGCAACCCCCACCCCGCTGGAAAGGCTACAGATGCTACAGAGGGGCGGCTGGATGAAGCTGATTTTGCACTGCGTTTACAGAAGTGAACCTTTACAGGCTTCGACAGGAAAAGCTGTGCTTGGCGACAAGGCACCTCTGGAGTGAAGCGCAGCACCTACGAAGCTACGACCTGCGCTGTGCGCCTGTGCAACGTGCAAACACGAAAAGCGGCTACCTGTGCCTTGTGCTTTGGCCGAGTATGCGCCCGCGACACAACGACGACCTGAGCCACATCTTGGGAAAAATGGGCCCTTCAGCGCCGTTATTGACACTCTGAGAGAAATGGCGCCTTCCAACCCCCCGGAAGGCTTCAGAGGGGGTTCGGCGAGGCTGATTTTGCAGGAGCTACCGCTTACAGGATTGCTGCCGCAGCGCTGCTACCTAACCTAGTGCCTTGAAGGACGGGCTACGAAAGGAAAAGTGTGCCCCACAACAGAGCAACGTCGGAGCAAAGACCTCTGCCTAGTACTTGAGCCGAATGGCCGGCAACTGCAGAGCGACGACCCGCGCCATGTGCTTAGGCAAAAAGCGAGGACCTGTGCCTCGTGCCTGGGCCAGCTGCTCCAGCAAGGCCTTCGGCATCGCAAATGGCAGTCTGAAGGAAATGGCCTTGCAACCCCCCCCACAAGGGCTTCAGGGGGGGAAGCGGATTCCTGCGTGACGCTGTGAACTATGCCGTGCGACACCTACAAAGCAAACACCTGTGCAAAAACCTGTGCCACTCGGCTGCCAGTCTGCGGGACCTGCGCCTAATACCTGGGCCAACCTGAGTGCACCTGCTATGCCTGAGCTGAGTACGCTGATACTGGAGGGCCTGGCGCCAACCGAGCCAGTGAACCCTTCGGCGTTGGAAATCCCCGCAGGGGGGTTGTTGGGCAGGGCCCCTTTGGTAGGACCCGCCACATTTACAAGATTGCCGCCGCAGCGTGGATTTCGCGAATTGGCCGAACGAGCTGCGATGTAGAAACCCTTGCTGCGCGTCAGAACGAACACCTCCAAAGCGAAGACCTGTGCCCGGTACTCTTGGGTCGCTTCAATTGCGACGCGGTGGAGCCGCGGCCCGACGGTGGCCTGACGCACGCACCGCTGTGTTGGGGGATGGCTAATGCGACTTCTGCCAACGCATGCTCCCCTCAACTGCGAGGTAGTCCAACACTGCCTGCGCATGTGGATCTGCAGCCGCTTGGGGCTCGCTGACTGCAAGTGGCTTGCCTGAAAGCGCAGCGGCTGCCGCAAGCCCGTGCCAACTAAAACGCCCAGCAACATCCACCCCCATCCGAGCTCCATGGCCCCTAGCCTGGGCTGAAATAGTGGGGCGTGCCGCCACTGCACGTAACAGACAACTGGGGGGCAGGGAGGCTGCCCAAAGGAGCGAGGACGAACCAGCTGAGTATGCGTATGCCCAGCTGCATGTTGTGAGGAAATGCCCCACAAAGGAGGCCCATATGGCGGGGGCTTATCGTCAAGCTTGAAGAAGCCGGCTCAAGCTTTTGTGACGTGGCTGCGCACAGGGCAGAGTCAAGGCGGCAGTAGAAACCTGGGGTTCATTCAAAGCACACGGTGTGCACCCCCAGCTACTCATGAGATTTGACCACACGGCCATTCCGAAAACGTGCAGAAATGAAAGAAGCAAAGAATAGACAGGTAATCATGAGGGAAATCAGTGAAACA
>CAJNIZ010011050.1:0-11174 GCA_905231905.1 Symbiodinium pilosum | reverse complement strand
CCCAATATATACCTTATTATACTATAGTAGTTTCCATTTTTCCATTATCCCAATATAACCCCAATGTAGTCCCTATAATCCCTATATACATCCTCTATAAACCCAATATAACACCAATATTATAGTAGTTTCCATTTTCTTTCCATTATCCCTATATGAAGGTTGATGTGTTTACCGAGCCGCCTTCGCCAAAGATTTTCTGGGAGAAGTACCACAAAAAGCGGAGGTGCTCCCGCAAGCAGGAAGAGTTATAGTCACCCTTAAGTAGATAGAATATGGGGTATATGAGGATCTTATCATAATATGCCCAAAACAATATTCTATCTACTTAAGAGGGACTATAAGGGTCTGGACTCCTCAATGCCTGTGGTATGGGTATTGATACTCGCATTGGTGCTACATGGCCTTTGTCCTTGTGATTATCGATATTTTTTTTCTGCTTTCTGGTTGCTCTGACTAATTTGCATAGTATTGTAGTCTTTAGTATAGTATTGTAGTCTTTCCGTCTGGTCTGGACCCTTGTGGCCACTGGCCTCTTCGATCCATTGGTCCATACCCTGATCCAATCCTATGGATCTGGGGCCCTCCCCTGGGGGGTTTAGGGGTGTATCATATACGGACTACTATAGGGATTATAGGGTATATATATTGGGGTTATATCGGGATAAAGGAAAAGAAAATGGAAACTACTATAGTATCGTGGGGTTGTATAGAGAGATCCTGATTGTTTTGTACCCCCAATTGCATGCCTGTAGAGTCCAGAAACATGCCATTTTAGGACCCTGTTGTGCGTAGAACTTTTTATCATGGAGCTGGACTGGGGTGGTGCTGAACGAAGAAAGCTGGTATTTCTTAATTACGGACCAATGACTATGTCCTGTATTTACAGGTGCATCCGAACCGCGCCGATTTCGTAGGATTGTAGCAGCCCGTGAAGGATAGCCCTGTTTTGAAAGTTCGGCAACCCTGAAGCCCTCAACCAGCTTTGCCGGGATCTCGAATTTCTGGGGTTGTTTCTGAGGCTGTCTACCCCTAAGGGTCCAAGGACCCAAATATTGAGGTTTTAGGGCCCAAATACAGTTAATATTATGGTATTTTGGCCCTAAAACCTCAATATTTGGGTCCTTGGACCCTTAGGGTACATAAAAGAACGACCCATATGCCTGTGTTGGCCTTCTGAAGTCCTCAGGGTCATGTTAGGACACCCAGCCTGCTACTTGGTACCCAATAGTATAGGGTTTAGGGTCCTATAATGGAGAATCAAATGGAAAGAAAATGGAAAATGAAATGGACATTGGGATTATATAGGGATTATTTGAGTAGTACTGTGCTAGATCACTTGCCGCATGCCATCGCATGCCCAACCTGCAACTCTTGAAGCAGGCGCCACAACTTTCAAGGAAAAGCATGCACCCCCTATATAACCCTATATACCCCTTATAGAAGCCTATATACACCCTATAGAATCCTATATACCAAGCCTGGTCAAGGGTTCCAGGGTTGTAGGAGGGCAGCATTCTCACCTTGCATGAAGTACATGTAGCGATATTGGGGATTATATAGGGATTATGTAGGGATTATATAGGGATTATATAGGGGTTATATTGGGATAATGGGAAAGAAAATGGAAACTACTATTCAGGGTTTAGGGTTTCCCAAAATTAGGGGTACCTTTTTGGGGTTCCCCATAATAAGGGTTATAGTATATTTGGGTCTATATTGGGTTCCCATATTGTGGAAATTCCCATCTTGATAAGAAATTTTGAAATCCCCAAGGCTGACCTGGCTTGTGACGTTGACTTTGATGACGCTTTTAGATTGCACATGGATCCTGAGGAAAACAACTGCGAGGAATTTGAAGCAATTGCCCCACCTAGACCCTAAGCCTATACACCGACAGCTTGGCATGTGTAGCTGAGGCCATTTATTGTGAAAGGTGCGGGTCTCCACTCGCCGGCCATCAACTGGACGGACCAGCTGCTGGGACTGGCGTGAAGGCAGAAACTGTTTTAGCTTTCCGGTAATGATCCTTACGATACGACCCTGCTAACGCACGAAGCGAAAACAAGGAGGCAGCATGAGGCAGCCACGAGAGTAGAACAGTAGTGAACCTAACAGCGGTTCTGCGGACCTGGTGCAGTGGATTGAACCGCGTGCAGCGCCAGCTAGTTCCGTGCCGCTGTCAAGCTTTCTGACATAAGGGCACATTCTTGCAGTGTCTGAGAATGGCTGCGTCAAAGTGTTCGATATTGTTCGGATATCATCGCTCGCGCGGCACGTTTCCGTTTAGGAGTTCAATTGAAACGATGAACTCTTCCCAGCTATGTCGAATGAACGTGAGCACTTTCATTTTTGCACTATTGGCATGCCCGCCCCCCCATATATACCTTATTATTTTATAGTAGTTTCCATCTTCTCTTCCATTATCCCAATATAACCCCAATATATTCCCTATAATCCCTATATAAACCCCATTGAATGGTCTATGCTTGAGACGGTTCGCAACGTAGTCAGCCCTGCTCCACTTGTAGCATCTTGTGGGGCAGCGTAGAGCATCCCTATATTATGCTTATATTACCCCTATACAGTAGCTACCATTTTCTTTTCCATTGTACCTATATTAACCCCAATCTTATACCCCTGTATAATCCCTATGATCCCTGTAGTTTCCATTTTCTTCTCTGTTATCCCAACAACAAATCCTATATAGTAGCTTCCATTTTCTTTTCCATTAGCCCCCACCGAGTTGCAGAATGTCATGACTCCTCAGCCTTGGCATGCTCGCGCCATGTGCCTTCATCCGAGGTACATCATGGACTCTTTTGGCAGCGAAGTTGCCAAGGCTTCTGCTTTCTGACTTTTCCAGTCTTCTACATGTTATCCATACCCAATTATTGTTTTTCCCGTCGGCCGGATCCTGGCCATGTGCCCGGGGTAGCACAAACTGACTTCCAGTTCGCAAGAGGCTGCGTGGACAAGTTCTGCAGGGGTAGCAAAACTCTTGATGGTGGAGGTGCAGTAGGCTAACCTGAAAAACAAGTGTAGAGCACGAGCGCCTTCTATGCACTGACAGGATCCTTCCCACTCCCACCTACAAGTTCTATTGCAAAAACATCGTTTCAGAGGCTAAGAGCGCCGGCCAAAAGAAACTCCTCCAGCTAAATAGGTAGTCGTGTTGACATTCGCTCCAGGAGCAGAGCTCGGGCAAAAGAGCCCAAGGGAATGACATACGCCGGTCGCTGACAAGCCGTATCCACTCACCGGCTCCGGCTCTAGCACAGCCACAGCCGCAGCAGCTGCAGCAGCGGCAACTGCACATTACGGTGTCCTAGCTTTTGCCAGCCATGTTTCTCTATAGGAGCGGATTCAGGAGAACCGCGGTGATAATTCCGTGGCATACATAGTAGGGCTATGCTGTTCATATTGATCCTTACTTCTGAGCAGGTGGAATGGCGGAATGAAGACCGCCTCACTGACTACTGCGGTCAGACCATCAAAGACAAGTTCATCCACTGTCCAAAGGACACTTCCCTGTTCCGAACAGACGATCTGGGTGCCAGCTAGCATTGCCTGATCCCCTTGCTAGCATATCTGTGGCCTGAAGATTCAGTAGATAATGAGATCAGTAGCGGGTGGGCGGCGTGCTTTGCTTGTGCACATGGGGTCATCACTGAGAAATCAAAACTCATTCCTGGCGTACGCCCAGCAGGAAAAGATAAGTCCAGTATGCAAAGTCCAGAACTTCCAAATGATACTGGATACTACGCGTCACGACTCTTCGTCCTATTGAAACAGGATCTGCCGAAGCCCCAATGGCAGCACGCTCACCACCCTCCCATGTCGCAGGAATTTTATCCCTGCCCGGCATGGCCCTGACAACGAGGACACCATCCCTTACGTGGAGTCGCGTACGAGCATTCGGAACTTCATCCGCCAGAGCCGACAAGACCCAAGCTGGGCAAAGTGACCTGGATGCCTCACAGTGTTGGAGTGCAGGAGCTACATGGGCGCTTTCGGTCGGTAGCTTAAGGAATTGAATTGCTGCCGCTGAATAGTTCTGGTGTTCAAGTATCATGAGCTTCAGGACGTCCAATCTTGAATTTCTCCAGGTCACAACTTTGCAGTTTTAACCACAGAGATTTACATTTGGGGCTGCGCAAGTTCCAAGACAAGCTGAGCCTTCAAGTCATCATTATTCGAGGACTTCATTATGTCCTTCTGCATGGTGTAAAACGCGATCGAACTAAGCTAGCCTTGGCTCACTAACCCCGAATGACTAGACCCTGCACCACCCCCATAACCTAACTCCAATACATTCAAAGCCCCACAGCATGGACCCTGAAGTCGAAAACCTCTAACCAGGAAGGACAAGCCCCATAGAATCCCTGAAGCCACGACACGGGAGTAAAAAGGCCCCATAGACAGAAAAAGAAAAGCAAAGCCGGCTTAAGGGTTACATTATGTGGGCTTATATAAGGGTCATATAGGGGTTCTAGAAGGGTCATATAGGGGTTATATGAGGGTCATATAGGGGTTACATAAAGGGATCATGCAAGCCTCCAGCCATCTTCAGCCGTTGAGCTTCCGGTGCGCCGAGGTACATCATCTCGCAGATGCCGGATGACATGGGCAAGGCATATACATTCTATACCTGGTGCTTCGTAGAGCAGACTGAGTATTATTGAGAATTTGTTGTATATGTATCGATATGTATGTGCATATGAGGATTGTCGGGGGTGCTGCTACCAAGATCCATGCCCTCATTCCTTACTGACTAGAGGATAGCTTGGAAACTTTAAACCTCTGTATCTCTGGGCAGGAGCCGCAGAGCATAAGTTTTTCAGCTTAGGCTTCCCGAATCCGGTGACCCGTTTGAAGCAAGGATATTGAAGTGAGTGGTTGCCCTTGTTCATGAGGAGGATCTACCGTTTCAGTTGTCAACAGGTCACGAGTCCACCTTTTAAGAAGCGACCTGTTTGGGCTGTATGTGCAAGCTGAAGTCATGAAAGTGTCAGCGACCTCATTTTTAATGAGTGATGCATTGTCATATCTCCTGCGGTCTTGGATACCTGCCGAGAAAAAACAGCATCAGGAGTGGAAAGTACCGGGCTTCTTCAACTGCGGCAAGAGGCCAGAAGGCGGCGCTCCCGCTTGCAACAGGAGAGGAGAGAATCGAGAATGCAGGCTTCAGGAATGATCGTATATTAGAGTACCAAACATGGGAGTTTCCCAAAATTAGAGTACCACTTTGGGCGTCCCAATAGTGAGGGCTATAGTATATTGGGGTCTATATTGAGGTCCCCGTATATTGGGAAACTACCACATACATCTTGGCAAGCATGTGATTATTCGCACAGACAGAAAAACCTCAAAAGCATACCTGTTTAGACATGATGGAGGTGTTGATCTGAAAGCTCTTGAAATAGCCGCGTTGCTATGCTTTATTAAGCGTCGTCCCGGAAAGATGTCTGAGATTGCAGCCCACGCTCACCGATACAGAGGTCCATAGCAGAGCAATGTAAGGTGCTGAACAATACCGAAGGCTTGTATCGAGGCTACGCTGAACGGGAAAAGACTGCGAAATGAGGCAACAGATCCATAATACTCCATTATTTGAGTCCTTGGACCCTCTGGGTAACATCTACATTGGGATATTTGGAGCCTCCATAATACTACTAACCTCCATGCCCTACGAGGCAGGTAGAAGATGATCCCAACTCTCCGGCTTAACAACCAGAGATCCAGCCTACCCACATTCATAAAGGCCTTTCAGAAATCCCAATATGGGGGTTTCCCAAAATTAGGGGTACCCTTTTGGGGGTCCCTATTACAAGGATTATAGAATTTTGGGTCTATATTGGGGTCCCCCTATTTTGGGAAGTTACTATATAGGAATCGCTGTGGAGGGGATTATGGTATTTGGGAGTATATAAGGACGACGAGGGTTTAGGAATACCATGATTTGTTCCCAAGCCCTGATGCTGCGATTTCGGTCTGGCAGGCGGCCGTGTGAAAGGGAAGCCGCTGGGCTTGAGACCAGCGAGCAAAAGCTTGCGGAAACAGGCGTATAGTAGGGGCTGAAATAATAAGCAAAATCATGTTGAGGTCTGTTTGAAGTAGCCTCTACTTATACCACTTATAATTACAAGGAACCTAGGACCATGATTTTGATGATTTTGGTAATCGTTTGTACAATGTTATTCTGGTTGGAAGGGTTTGAGTGGCCCTTTTGAAAGCGCAAAGTCTGCGCAAAACATTCCGAGGTCAGCTAACTGGCCAGTTGGGTTTGCGTATCTTCGGAGAAAATTCTTGATGATTGTATACTTGATTACTGGCCCGCGAGCTTGCAACCTCCCGCGCCAAGATATTTTGCTATATATAGGGATACTGGAAAAGAAAATGGGAGCCACTATACAGTATATTGGGGTTACATGGGGATAATGGAAAAGAAAATGGAAGCTACTCTAGGGTTGTCCTACATGCCAAATTTGAAATTCATGGAAGCTCCTAAGCTCTTCTCCCAGCATCCTGGAGCACGTCTTGCCTGTAGCATGGGTAGGGGTCCCTGCCATATGCCCTCAACTATCCCTACAGTAAGGATCCCTAGAATGGCACCCCCCCAATTTACGGACCCCTCAGACAAGGCCTTGGATGACTCAGATGCCAGGGACTTAGATGACCGCAGGGATCCTTGCATGATGCGGAGGATGGGAATCATAGGCTGTCACAGTTAACAGTTAACATCTCAGAGGTGCACCCATGGTTGTACAGTTGTGTGTTTCCCCGGGGTGCAATGTGTGGGACGGGAGAGTTTCATTGCTAGCTATGTGGGTCTTTCGCATTTGAACTTGCCTGCAAAATCCTGGGAATGTGAACTTTAATCCCCACCTACAAAAAATCGCCACACCCCCAAGCCGCAAACTCTAAATCCCTACAAGAGGAAGGCTTGCGAGATGCTTTTCTGGGTTTACAGGGTGTGGGCGGCTGTGGGGTTGAATCACGGAGAATCCGCACGCACATGTCTCCTTCTACCCTCTTGGCATATTACGACTTCAACCATTTTGACTTTGACTTTGAATGCGCTCAGTGGTTGGTTCGTAGCCTAATTGAAACATGCACGCTTAACAGGGGCTGTGTGTACTCAGCATGTGCATACTGCACGCCGGCACAGAAATCATCACAACTCATTGCGGGCGCCTGCGGCCTTGAGGGGAAACATCAAGGAGATTCAACCGACCGATCTTTGAGATCGAAAAAGTCGTCTCCCCAACCTCCTGTCAGCCCTCAGCAAAACCAAACATGACTAGACTAAAACCCAAAGCAGGGCGAGGGAAAAAGCCAGAATCCGCCAAAGCTTGCCCTCGGCACGTGAATCTGGGCGAATTCCCAAGTGCACTTCCAGCCCATGCAAGTGACAGCCGCTGGCTTGCCTGGCTCTTTTCCACGGTTGGCTGGGCCTTAGCTGAGATCCTGCACAATTCAGGCATTGCTTGTCAATGTCCTCCTTGGCATGGGCCTTGGCCACTACGTTGTCGCACAGGTCCACGGCTTCCATGTGCAAGGCGAAGCTCTCACCAGCCGGAGTCTTCATGAAGATCTGCAGGCCTTACGCAATAACAGTATCAAACGAAGACGAAGCGTTCGTCGCTTTTGGATTTTGTAGTCCGAGAGCGCCCAATCACACCCCAAATGCACGCCTGGAAAACTGCGGCGCAGCTTGCATAAAAAGCTCGCTCTGATTTGGACTTTGGCCTTGATGCCAGTGAAGACTGAGGACTCCACATCCGTTGCTCTAATCTTTCTGGTCTGGGTCTTCACAAACATTTGCATGCCAGCGCGCGTGTGCTGCGCCACTTGAGGCGGGTTTTCCTTCTGGGTGCTGTTCCGCATGACCTGTCCAGCTTCCAGCTCGTGGATTGCAAAAGTGAGGAACTGTCGGTCCCGTGGCCTGCTGTCCTCATCTCGAAGCTTGCACTTGTCAACTGCGCACTGCCCTGAAACAACGAAGCAGGGATTGCCCGTGTCATGGAGTTCAGCGAAGAGTGGCCTGATACGCTCCCTCCCAGGAAGGGCCATGCTACCATCAACAACGCGAGCGCAAGGCTCCCACTCACCAATCCCTGGATTGGGCACCCGCGCCAAACAGTCAGTAGGCAATCTGGCAACCTTCAGGCCCGAGGTCAAAGCCTCCACTGCCTGCTCTGCCATTCCACACCCATACTCCCCTGTAGGTGCATTCAAAGTTGGCGCAAGGAGATGCCGTCGCGACCAGCTAGGGAGGCCACAGCTCGATCCACCATTCCTTGGGTTAGGGTGGAGGCACCCTGCCAGGCACAACCTTTCATCCGGCAGGACATCTGGTAAGGCATTGGCTCATGGCGTAACGACTACCACTCCCCATGGCAGTTCAACGGATTCAACGGTACTGGGGTCACTGGCTATGTGACGCGCTGGTGCGCCACTTGATCCAGACCCTCTTTAACCACTATAACGCTAGTGGAACACCCTAGGGACCCTGAGCCCTGTTCTCAGACATTGTCCCTGAAGGGTCATGGCAATTGCTGACTAAAGCTGCTGCAGAAAAGTGTCACTGCAGCACAAGCTAGGCTAGCAGGGTCCAAGCCTGGAGCGGAAACAGGCCAAGGGAGGCGTTCTCAAGATTGTGGCATTGTTCATAGTTCAGAGCCACATTGTTTGTTCAGTGAGTCATGTTAGGTATATCTTATTTGCAAGTTCCAAAGACGAGTCACGGTGCATTACAGCTGCTGCCAGCAAGTCTGGAGACAAAGGTGCCTTGCGTACATCAACGATTACCCCATGCCTTGACCGTGAAAATGAGGTTGAACCATGCCTTTCATGGAATGTCATTACTAGCTGTCTTGAGGTGTTTCGCATTAGACCCACAACACCGTAGGCCTCACAGTGCTTGGAGCTTCCAGCCTTCAAGTCAAAGCATCGCAAGTCTGAGCTGTACAAACACCTGGTGATCAGGTATGAGAACAACTTCTGGTATCTTCGGGTGCCCCCAAAGACGATGGGCACTTCTACCATTCACTATGCTCCAGGGCTGCAACTTAGGGTCTAGGAGCGGATGGCCAAAAGTCATCTTAAGGCATGTTACGTTCTGTTCATCACCCATATTTAGGGTTTGTAGGGTTTGGGGTTTAGGGTAGTAGCTTCCATTTTCTTTTCCATTATCCCAATATAACCCCTATAATAGTAGTTTCCATTTCATTTTCCATTTGCTTTTCCATTTGATTCTCCAGTATTGGGCCCTAAATCCTAAACCCTAAACCCTAAACCCTAAACCGTGGCGGTATTGGGGCGGCTGCTTCTTTTCGACGGCTTGTGACAGGCCACACAACAGCACTGCAGGCAACGGCTCACGGGCCACCAACATCCACCAACCAACTTTATAGGGTTATACATACTATAGGGGATATATAGGGGTTATATAAGGGCTATATAGAGATTATATAGGAATAATTGAAAAGAAAATGGAAACTACTATATTATCCCCCAATAATGGAGAATCACATGGAAAAGAAAATGGAAAATGAAATGGAAACTACTATTTAGGGTTTAGGGTTTAGGTTTAGGGCCCTATAATGGAGAATCAAATGGAAAAGAAAATGGAAAATGAAATGGAAACCCTAGGCCCCTTTAAAGGGGTATATAGGGATAATACCCCAATAATAACCACGACCACTGCCGCGGAGTGAAAATCTGCTTCAATTTGAAGACTTGAACTCCCTAAGTGATGCCTTTGGCATATTTCTCAGGCTTTCCATCAGGTTCCTTAAGTGCTCTCAAGGTCCCTTGCATATGCGCAACTTGGTTCGGTTTCTCCAAGATAGTGGTACAGCACGGCTCGCATGAAAGCTGAATCTGTCCAGATCCCGCGCCACCGATCGAGTGTTTTGTCATGCGTCCTGTGTTTTGCATTGTGTACATTGATGTCAAGAGTATTGTGACATGCACGCGCACTGGTAAGGGGGTAAGGGCAGGACACCTTCAACGCACATAGCTGCAGGTTTGTTAAGGGGTGCCGGTCTCCTGTTCCAAAAGCACTCCCAGCAGTCACCAGGCCTGTTCTCAGAGGGTTTCCTGCCGCCGGAAGCCCAAGCCCAGGACATGAATCATCAGATCATGTGCTGCTCGCCTGCATGTTGGTGCATTCCGTCATTAGCACCCTTCCAGGTCAGGGACGATGGCTGCAGCATGTATTGAGCTGCAAACCCATGTCATGGAGCGTTTAGGAAGTTCAGTAGCATGCCTGGACAGTCAAGATCAAGTCAGACACGCAAAGGTTTTCATGCAGGCCATTACGTGCTCTGCATCTGCACAGTTTCGCTGAGGCGCATTCCGCAAAAGACGCCCTAAAAAAGACGTAGATGGACATGGATATGCCAGCACGATTGAGGCGTCTTTGCCGGGCGGAAGGAATGGATCATGTGGGACCTTCAGACCGAGTCGAAGAAGATCCCCATGCGGCTGGGATGTGCGTGGGTCTGGCTGGAATGACCGCTGTTGCCTGCTCCTTCATTTTCTTCAAGGCCAAAGGTTTCTCCAAGTCATCAAGAGCAACTGAAGCAAGTGAATCCGATGCCTTGCTATGACAAATCTACTGTAGCTCCTCAATCAATCCTATATAATCCCTATAACCCCTATAATCCTTGTAGTTTCCATTTTCTTTTCCATTATCCCAATATAATCCCAATATATATTACCCTAAATCAACCCTAAACCCTAAACCCTAAATACTTCAGTTTTGACAAATTCAGTAAGGTGGAATGACTACTACCGGCCACCGTCAAAGGGACGGCCTCAGGGCTCCTCGCCTCTGCCAGGTTCTACCAGGTTTAGGGCCCTATAATAATGGATTTAGGGTTGAGGGGTTTAGGGTTTAGGGATTAGGGGTTTAGGGTTTAGGGGTTTAGGATTTAGGGTTTAGGGTTTAGGGTTAATGTAGTTATATATATATAGGGGTTATATTGGGATAATGGAAAAGATAATGGAAACTACTATTTAGGGTTTAGGGTTTATGGAAACTACTATAGTATATTGGGTTTAGGGTTCAGGGATATTATTAGCCCCCCCCAAAAAATGGAGAATCAAATGGAAAAGAACATGGAAAATGAAATGGAAACCCTAGGCCCCTTTAAAGGGGTATA
>CAJNIZ010011049.1:0-11440 GCA_905231905.1 Symbiodinium pilosum | reverse complement strand
GACAGTTGCGTTGTGCTTGTGCTTGTTTTGTGCCTGGTTGGACATCTTTGTTTTTAACGAATAGAACATACGAATACTCTGTGTTGCGATGGTAACTTAATTGGATTGAGATATACCGTTCTTGATGAAAGGGAAAATTTTGTTCTTTGATATTTGGAATTGAATATAATCCGCACAAATTTGGTAGAAGGGGTGCCTACGGGTTTCATCTGTCACGTGCTCCCATTTGGAGCCCTGGCCGCGGTAGGGCAGTTCAATAGGATTTTGAAGCTGTGGCAGCGTGTGCAATGGGAGCTCCTTCTCATGTGCTCTTGCTATTTTGACGACTTCCCGGCAGTGGAGTTGGGCGCTTTGGACAACAACCACAACTCGATGGTCAAGGCTGCGATGGATCTCTTTGGCGTGGTGTGGGCAACTGACAAGGACACTCCTTTCGCGCCGCAAGCAGAACTCTTAGGGGTCAGATCCCGAGCGTGCAGTTTTTAGGGTCTGCAACAAGCCGGAGCGGGCGCTCGAGATTGTCAGGCAAAGTAGGTTGGCTGGGCGAGTCTCACGTGGATGGCCAATGCGCCGCATGTGCGCACTTTGGATGCGTGTGAAGTCCAAGCGTTCAAGCAGTTGAAGGATCGCATGCGTGGAAGCCGAGGAGGTCCGAGTCAAACCAGATGATGGTTTCAGTGTTGTGTTCAGGGATGGTGCATGTGAGCCCGACGGTGAGTCCTTCCGTTGCTCTGTGGGAGGGTTCTTTGCCATGTCGACTGCAAGGGCCAGATTTCAAAACGTGCCTGTGGATGATTCTTGAACAAGGAGGTGGTAGCTGCCGCTGCCTGGTCCCGTTCGGGGAAGAAGCATCTCATCGGCCCCACTAAGCTTTACGCTGTCGTGGCTGCCAAGCACCCGTGGGCGGATTACTTGGATGGCCGAAGCGCTATGTTTTACATTGACCATACAGGCATCCACTCTTCCTCTTCGTGTGTCAAAGGAAGCTCGCGTGATTTTGCTTGGAGGCAGCTGCTTTTGGAGTAGGAGAAGACTGATGCCTGAATGCCCGTGATGGGCTGGTATGCTAGAGTTCCGAGCACGTCCACCTGTGCCGATGGACCGTCCCGTGGGGACTGGTCCAGATTTTCTGTGTATGGCGCTCTGCAGCGTGACAAGGTCAAGTGTGTCTTGCGTGGCTGTGTGTTGGCCGATATACGGGAGAGCAAAGTGGAAGGGGGTGAGTGAATGTTCTAACCCGTAGCCGTAGCCGCGAAGGTGGCATAGGTTTGGAGGCACACGTGTGAATCTCCCCAGTTGGCAGTGGCCACGCAAGAGAAAAAGAGAGAGTGCGCTTCGGCTATGCGTTTTTGCGTGATTTGATGAATGAAATTTTGACATACTTCTTTGAATGAGTGATTTGAATGATTGACTCAAAGTTTGATATATTATAAGATTGAAGCATGACGTCAATAAAAGTTATAAGCGCCTTTTGGGACGAATCCCGTTTGGTTTTATAATCTATTTGATGGGTTTTTAAAACGAGTTTTCGAAAACCATTTCATGTTTCATTTTCATGTGGGAATCTGACTACAGTTTTACAGCAGCATCAACAATAGCAGCAACAACAGTTTTCCTTGGTTTGCATGCCTCCGTTGCTGCTGAGTGATCTGCCGCCCAGAATTGAAAGTTTTTCCGACGCTTCCCACCCAAACTTTCGGGGGTGAGTGAATTTTCTAACCTGTAGCCGTAGCCGCGAAGGTGGCATAGGTTTGGATGCACACGTGCGAATCTCCCCAGTTGGCAGTGGCCACGCAAGAGAAAAAGAGAGAGTGCGCTTCGGCTATGCGTTCTTGCGTGATTTGATGAATGAAATTTTGACATACTTCTTTGAATGAGTGATTTGAATGATTGACTGAAAGTTTGATATATTATAAGATTGAAGCATGAAGTCAGTAAAAATTATGAGATGTTTGAATTTGGAAAAACTTTATCAGGCCAAATCTGTGGCCAACCTTTGGGACAGCGATTGCTAGAATTCACTTAATTATTGCAAAGCATGGATGTGTTAGGATTGCATTCGTCTACACGTTCCGTGTTAAGTTCAGCATTTCGAGGTAAATGGAATGTTGGCGGAATGCTTGCACAGACTTGTTCCATGCTTGCCGTGCACAATGCTATGTCGCCATTCCTTGTTCGTGCGTTTTGGTCCAAAGCAGGATACAAGGTCTGGTTCAACATTTTGCTATCTGTTTGCTCCAGTTCTCATTTCATGCAAGGCTAGCTTTGACTGGTGCTTGACAGAGTTCGTTTCTCACACTAGTTTTGTCAATTGAATATGCATTTGGAATTATGATTAGGGTCACATATCTACTGAATCATCTGTGTGGGTCAGACCACCGTGCATCTGAGAGTTCGACTGCCGCAGCTGCCATTTGCAGAAGGCCGAATATGTTTGAGAACCTGCCCCAGCTGCCATCTACTTGCAACGGGTGCGGGAGATTGGGCGTTTCCTTGTTCCTAATTTTGGTCGACCTTTTTGGGTTTGTGGGGATCTTTGGTTTTTATTCCTGTCATAATTCATCGGTTTGAAGTTTCCCAGAACTGATTTGAAACTCAGGCCCCACAGCGGACCGCCCTCGATTTGTTATCAGGTTTGGTCAGGATTGTGTGAACAGATGTTCGAACCCGTTGGGGCATGGGCAGTACGCCGAAAACTTGCAGGATTTTGCATCTACATGTCTTGTGGGTTACCATTTGAGGTTCGGTGATCAAACAAGAAATTTGTTTATCCGGAAAATCAACCCATTGTTGGGAATCCTGGTCGGGTGTGTCGATTTGTTTTTGCATTGTTTACACATAATGTGGTTTCAATGTCGAAGTCAACGTTGAGCTTGGCACGTTGAACCCCCAGCATCTTTGGTACATTGGTGCTGCTTCCAAGGCCGGGGGCGGGGGGGGATTGTTGGGGACAGTTCATGCTCTTCGTGTCAAAAGCATCTGCGATGTTGGTAGGTACTGGCATTGTTTGATTTGTGGGCTATTGGTGCTGATAACTTTTGTCAGTGTTCCTCCTGTGAAGCAAACAGTCCCCAGGGTGCACGCTCCAAGACCCAAAGCCTTGCACGGGCGGCAACCTTTAATTTTGATCTCTTAGCCCCAAAGCCAAAATGCTTAACCCAGCCGCTGAGTTTGGACGACCTGGAGAATAAGGATCCCAGTCCCATGGAGGCCACTGGTTGACCAATTAGTTGGGTGCTTGTCAACAGTATGAACCACGTTTGGAGTTCAGAACGATTCGCTGGGCTTATAGGCATCAGGCAAGCATGTGGACGGAGTTTCTCACTTGCATTTGTTCGGGACTCCATCGTGCGGGGGAATCGTGGCAGGAAGAGTGTTGTTGCAAGGTTCGCTCATTACGACAATGATCCAGGCCTGATATGTTACCGTCATGGATGTTTCTTGCGATGCTTCAGGTGTCCTGGCTTAAGCAAGTTATCGAAAACCATTTCGGGAGTCACGGTAACATCTGAACTTTAGTGCGTTCGCTTTAAGTTGTGCAACAACTCGTTCCGTTAAGACTGCCTGTGGAACAGCATCCAAACCTGCACGAGCCAACCATCTGAAGAAATGCGATTGATCCAAATTTTTTGAGCACAGAACCCCGTCATCATTTTTTGGTTTCAAGCCAAATCAAGCCCGTGGTGCCAGGTGAGCTTTGACATTCAGGGTGAAGTATGCGGCTGAGTCCCAACAAGAATTACTTGCTGAGCACGGCTGGAGCAATGGGTGCATTTCGGCCATGGGCATGAGGTTTTTTGTGGCCAGGAAGGTTTTGATCATGTTGGAAGGTTTGCATTCTTCCACATCAGGGAAGCCATATTTGTCAGTGGGGGGATTCGCTCGGTGGGGGAGAAGGTTATGCGGGTGGTAATTGCCCTATGGTGCCTACTCGACATGAACAAATGTGAGACCCTGCTTGTGCACGATTTGTGTTTCAGGCGGATCGACTGCATTCTTCGATTGAATCATTTAACAATTTCCTGGGCCCTAGACCTGAAAAACGGATCAGTTGGAGGGTTGAATCAGCAGGAAGAATGTCTAGAAATCAAGCTTACACTTATTCTGCTCAACTTGAAGCCCTGAAGCAGCATGTTGTGTTTTTTCCATCAGGTGAAGAGGATTCCAAGCTGGGATAATGGGAATCGCAACAGGGGGTAAGATGCTACTGTTATGGGGCGCAGGACAACTCTCCTAATGGGCGTTGCCAAAATTATTGGTCAGGTCTTCTGCATGCGATGTCCCAATGCGGACTTGACACCACAAACAGCCAGCTTCCCAGCTTTTTGCCTTGAATTGGCCCTGGAGTCTTGATGTCCTGTTTTAGGTCTTTAACCTTTACCACCATCTCCCAAGCTGCTGCAGGTCATGAAGAAATGGGAGCAGGATTTGGGCAGGACACTTACACTTGATGTCAGAAACATCAAGGACTATTGTTGCAACGCCACGTCAGGGTGCAAGCGCAATAAATTTAGGCCAAACTGGCAGCTGTATACAAACTATGATGATCCATAACGAATTGCTAACATCCAAGCTTCAGGACCATCCACATTGTGCCCAACTAAACCCTGAGCTATGCACGCCAAACACCTGAGCTTGCAAAAGTCTAGGCGTCCCGTACGCCACGCGGCTCCGCTTTCTGGCTCCGGCAGAGCGTGGCTACAGGACACCGGGACACTGGGTGCTGACCCAAAGACTACTCAGTTGTGCGAGCAGGTTTGGGGATGAGGCTGTTGTGTGCATTTACAAAGGCACTACGCGGTTTTCTCAACATCATGGGCCCATTTCTGAAGGCCTCCGTGAAGAGTCGGATCATGACTTGCCAGAGGCAATCGGTGGAGACTTTGTTTTAGCAGTTGTTACTTTGAAACATCCCCCCACGCAAGAGGAACTGTGTATGATAGGCATCGCATAATCTTTTGCAAGCTTGGCCTCCAGTCAGTAGCTGTCGCGCAGTGCTTCGTTATCAGGTGGCCTGAGATGAGCTGCATGTGTAAGTTACATGTATTCACGCATACAATTAAGATCCCGCTTGGCGTCACTGTTTTCTGAAGCTACGGGACTACCAGCACCAAAAGTACATCAGAGCAATAACCCGATCAACAGTGCGATTCTCGAGAGATCTCTGGTTTTGGGAAGCTCTTCTGTGGGGAGCTTCCCGCAGTTTCGGCTTTGATTGTGGGTTTGTCATTAAGGGGATCCAGATGTTGGGGCTTGACGAGAGAACCCACATTTTGAGAAATCCACTCTCTACTTATCTTTCAACCAATGCCTGCTCTTGAACGCAGATGCCCACGACACTCGATGCCAGGACGCTGAATGCAAGGACAGATGCATTGCCGTTTGTGCCAGTAGTGGTCAAGTTCTGAACCCAGCTGTTACAAGGTGTTATTGCAGGAGTCTGAATAGCCCGTCTTGACTCTGTATGCACGGAAACCAGCAGATACTCAACATGCTATGGCTGATATGCGAGAAGGATGGCCGATGGGGGGTTGAACTTTCCAACCAATTGCGACGTTATGCTTTTTCATGTAGTGTAGTGAGGTCAGTGAGATCCCAGGATTGGTGAACTACATTTTGGGGAGCTTACGGTGTCGCTGCAGAAAGTGGTTGTCCCGCAAACGGAGGCAAGATTTGATCTTCATGTTTTTGGGCTTGTTTAAGTTTATTCTGATGCCAGACACAGGCCATTAATCTACCCCACCTGCAGTGCAGCTCCTTGCATTACGGTGACTTAGCTCCAAATTCGCAAGGCTTCGGTGAAAGCTTGAAGGCAAAAACCCGCTGCCCGACACCTGGCCCAAATTCCAAAGCCAAGAGGAATGATCCTCGCTTGTCCAAGCCCAACTTCTGAACATGACGTCTGACCACCATACTGGACTTCGAGCGTTTGGTAGCAGTCATCGAGGTTCTCACCATGCTTGCTGCATGAAGATGTCAAAGCCTCCAAGCCATAGGGCTAAGGAGAAGGATCCTTGCAGCGCTCTGTAACAAGCTCACGCTTCAACTTTGCGAGCCTTTCAGTCCGGGATAGCTACCTGTTAGGATGTATGTGCCGGATTCCCCGACAGGCGAAATTTTAGCATTTGAACCTCCCAACCTTTGTGCACGTTTTTGGAGGTCCTCATTCGGGAAGGTATGATGATGCCCCTATAAATCCTAAACCTCACGAATTGCCAAACATGAAGCCTGCGATCTTGGGCTTGGATATGAGGCTCGAAGGCCCTGGCAGTGTCCTCACAGCACTGGCAGTTGCGCTGAGGCACCGGGGTGCAGGCACGGTTAGCGCGTTAGGCAGGGTTGCGTTTGTTTTTTTAGGGTCTTTAATCGTTGTGGGTCCTAGGTTCAGCGTTTAGGGTTGAGGGTTTAGGAGTGGATTGGGTTTTGGTGTACAGGCAGGAATTCCGTTAAGAAATGTCAGAAGCCAAGACCCATCCTGAAACCCTGCTAATTTAGGGTCCAGGCTTGCTTAAGACTGAGATCCTTTGAGTTTGGTGTTCAGCTTTTGAGGTTGAGGTGGGTCTTGGTTAAAGAAGGGGGATATGTAGGAGGAGTGCAGGGCTTTGCTCGGTTCCGGGATATGGGTTCGTGGCCTGGCTGGAGGCATCAGGATTCAGGTTCGGTCTTTTTGCAGGGTTCAGGGTTGAGGATTTGGGGCCCTTTTAAGCAAGCGAAGTTTCGGGAACTTGGAAAATTGAGGTTTGGGGTCTATGTTACAGCTGTAAGGAGTGACTACAGAGTCCATTCTGGACTTGGGGAGTCTTTCGGCATCCACTGTTCTGTTGCTCTTTGTGGCTGGCCGACTTTTGTGGTGTCGGTTTGGAAGAAACCTTTACTCTTGCAAGCCAAATCCACCATTTGCAGGTTCTGGCAACAGTGCGGGAGGTGGTTATACACAGGGCACCAAGCCAGCGCCATCCGCGAAGAAGGTCCTTGGGGGGATTGGCCTAACGCTAGGTTGGTGGGTCATTACAATTGTCGACCGCCTTGGGCTGTCCTGGTACGACACTAGTGTTGATGCACGCGGGGTTCCAAAACCCTTGTCCATGCTAGAACATCCAGCTAAAACGTTCGAAGACAACATTCGCAGCATTTCCGAAGTTCATGTAGATAGATGGCTACCTTGGGCATGTACAATGCTAGTTAGAGTATTCAAGCTCCTCAACCATAAGCCTGGGGCCACGCTTCCAGCCTCAGGGTTAGGATTTCAGCTTCAAGAGCGTGCCTTTAGTGATGTACGTGCTAGGCTTCTCGGGATACGCCGTGCTCAACACTTTCGTGACCATGCCGGGATACAAGGAGCGGACTAGTTAGCAATTCTATGCTCCAACATGATTTGTGTTGCGAAGCATGCCCTGGCACTTTCTGTCTGAGCTTCAAGTTCAACAATCTCGAGTTATATCTTCGAAGTTTGTGCGTAGCCCAAACATGCAATGACCTCGGTTTGCAATGCTGATTTTGGTTTTCCGCAACCCCCATGTGCACTTCAAGCCAGTTCGCTTGCAAGCGGCCCGGAACTTCTAGAATCTGAATCCTCAGGCCTCAGGCCTTAATCCACTCAGCTCAATCTCTAGACCCCAACCCTTGCATCCTTACACTTGCTTTCCCTCTTGTGTGGCAAGTCCTTCTAAAGGCTGGTCTGGGACCTGTGCAGCGTTCGGTCTTCAAGCAGTACCAGGCTCAATCCATGCCAGGGTTGAGAATTCGGATGTGGGTTCTTAGGCGTAGGGTCTACGGGTTTTAGGTGAGTCCAGGCGTGGATTCTGAAGAGTGGCGTAGACTGCCGAATTTCAAGCTCCGTGTTTGTTGGAGCCAGTGTAGGGGTGTTGACTGTTCGTCATCTGGGTGTCTGAAGACCTGGGTGGTTTGTGGGGTGGGCTTCTTGCGGTACGGAGCATGTGTTAGACAGTGGGAATCATGCTGTGGGGTTCAGGATCTCCAATGCAAGGTCAATGTCAGATGTAGTCAATACAGCAAGACTTGCATCAGGAGTTTTTCCTTCTGTAAGCTCTTGTGGCTCGGACTGGATAGTTGTTGATCAGGTACCCATGTTTGGTGTCAGTTGAGGTTGTGGGGTAAATCTAAGAGTCTTCTGGTTGCTTGGGTGGAGAGAATAAGTCTGCATAGGGGCCTTGGCCTTGCAGAAACGGGTTGTTTGCCCGTTTATGAGGGCCAAATCCACTCTCATATATCCAGGATTCATATTACTCTCAGGCTACTTTCCAGCATTTCTCTCCAAAGATGATTGGCCGCTTGGTTCAGAAATGCACTTCTAATCTTTGCTCTGGGTTTTGAGGCGCCGTATTTTTCCTGAAGCTTTGGCTCCGGAGGGCTCCCGAAGGCCAGGAAACCTCAAAGCTTACTCAAAATTCAGACTGAACCCATCCATCACTACTTCGCGGAGAAAAGGGATTCTCAAGAGAATCTGTTTTCGATCCTTAGAGCACTAAGCCCAAGACATGGAATCCAAACAGGCTGACATGCACCGCAAAATTGCTGAGGCAGAGGCCAGTATCGACTTTGCTTTTTTCTTCGACATTTCAGGTCGTTCAGACCGTTGAGGAGGTAAATTCCCCAAACAGGGCCTGAGTACTTAAATTTATGGCACTTCTGCAAGGAGATACAGGTCCCAGCCACACCGTTGTCATTGTAGGTTTCGGATTCACGAGGATGGCTGTGATTTAGGTTCATCACGGTAGGCTTTGGTCTCTAGTGAAGAATAGTGAAGAATTGAGAGGTACATCGGGAGCACATGGACGTTGAATGTCGCATCTGCGGGTTGGTCAACATGCAGGGTTCTTTTTTTGAGAGTGCCTTACTACCCAGCATCATCGCATAACTTTGATTTCTCGCAAGTAGGCCTCTCTGCGGCTTTGCCACCCCTTCTCGGACGGGGTTTGAGTCCTGATTACGGAAGGACACTCCAAGGCTGTTCGGGCCTTTGTCTGTTGGGATCCCAGCACAGTTGGTGCTGGCTGTGTGTTCGTGGTCCAAACAAAGGATGCGATTGAAAAAGGGTCCAGCAAGTGTACCTGGGCTCAGACAGTCGGCAGTGAGAGGGGTTCTTCTCTGATGCTTGATTAATAAGAGCTCTGGTACCACAAGCACTGAGATACATGGGGCTCAGACCGCAGCCCTTCCACGTAAGCTTGCTTCTGCGGTGAGAAGTCCTATCGGAAAGTTTCTTTACAGCTCAGCATGCCTGCCGGAATCTGTACATGGACAGCCTGGCCTTTTGGGTCGCTCCCCAGAAGTCCCTCCAAAATATCTGCGCGCGCTCAGCCGATTGACGGTGCCACGGAAGACCAGCGAATTCGCAGTCATGAGGAGCCTGTCTTCGCAAGTTGCATGCTTCGGGCATTAAGTACCTAGAGGTTGTGGCTTAGAAGCCCTGATGATCCTGTTAGTAGTGATGATGCTCATCATGCTGGTGTTCGTGGTGGTAGTAGTAGTGGTAGCAGCCCGGGCAGTAGCAGTAGCAATGGCAGTGCAGCAGCAGTAGCAGCTGCTACAGCAGCAGCAGGAGGAGCAGCAGCATCAGCAGCAGTAGGAGTGGATCGAGAAGAAGTAGTAGTTGTCGTGATGGCGGTGTCGTTGGTGATGGTGTTATACTTTTAACATTTCCAACTCATGGGTCTCCACATAAACCAGTCCTAGGGTAGCATCAGCAGTAGTATGAGAAGCCAGGATATGAGATCTCACCCGTTTCACCTCTCGGGGGAAAGCTTGCACAGGGCTTCCTGTGGATACGATGCACTTGCACATGCACCAACATGTGACCGGCACAGGTGGTACAAACACTGGAACAAAAGGAACCTGAAAAGGTGCCTCGTAGATCCTTGTAGAGAGCTGTTCTGTGAAGGAGGACTTTGTAGGGCTCCACGGCAGGTAGGTTGGCACTTTTGAAACATCAGGGACTGGTTGTAAGAGGGATGAAAGAAGCATCATTCTGACAAACTCCCTTGCGTGCACCATAATATGACGGCAGCATCCAAATTAGAAAGCGCCCCCCAGCCTGTGAAGAAGGATGCGAGGTCAGGGCTGCAGGATCGCAGCTCCTCTACTCACTACTCGTTTTTTTTAAGCTGTTGAAATGGCGGCCCTAGACTAACGAAGTAAGGAAGACATTCTGTGCTAGAGCCTGATCGCTTACTCTTAACACGCTAGAACTTAACTTTGCAAACCCCAAACTCCCCAACCTCTAAACCTCGAAGGCCCCAATGCTACCAAGCCCGTTACAACCCAATTCTCAGCCAAACGTCTCTGCAGGAGTTCCGCCGCACCGCGGAGATCGAACGTAGAAAGGAGGCTGCCAGGCCAGAGAGGGTTTTAGGGTTTGGGTGGCAGTGTTTTGAAGTACGAGTCTCTCCCTGGAAGTACGTCTCCTAACAGTTCTGCCAATCCTCATGGTATGAGGGGTGCCTTTTGTGTGCCTGGTTTCAGGATGATCTGTTTAGGAGACCCTCAAAAAAAAGCAGCTATAGCATGTGTTGGGGGGCGTACCTTGTCTTTTCACTCTGGGTCTTGAAGCTCTCTGTGGTTAGGGCTTGGGGTGTTCATGTTCAAAGGTTCAGGGTTAAGGCGTCGAAGATTGGGGCTGGATTGTCTGCGATATTCCTTCTGGCTGCGCTTTAACTGCAATGAATTGAGTACCTTGTTGGCACAAGAGGTTGATGTCTTCCAATCTGAATTTTCCATGCAACCCTGAACAGACATGCTGATAATTTTTATTGGGATTATTATGATTGCACATGAGCTTGCAGTCGACCAGTAGGATGCATCATTTCACGCTGCCTCCGTACAACAAGCTGAAGGACCTATGATTTTGAGAGACCTCCGTGTGAGAAATTCCGCAGAGTTGTTACATGGTTCAAGTCACAGCAGTTCATTCCTAGATCAAGACTTAAGGGTTAGGGCTCCGGCGTGAACAAGTGGCCCGCGAAAGCTTTGCCAGAGAGTGTGAGGGAAGGGATCTTTGGACCTTTGCTTTCAATCCTGCTTGGAGTCCTTTTTCCATAATCCAGGAGCTTTCGGGCCTCGACCTTGAACCCTAAGTCCCATGACTCCTCAACCTGCAATGTTGCAAAGCCAAAGACCCCAAATCCTAAGCTTCCCTGAAAGGTGGGCGCAGGAGGAAGCTGAGTGGGCAAGCCGCCGGCGTGCACAGCGCAAGTGAGATGAAAAAAGTCAAGTGTGACGGTATCATTGATTGGAAGGATTTTCCATATTTGCATGGTAGTCATCTTCTTTATCTTTAGCTTCTCTATCTTACTAGCTGCAGCTGCTGCTGCTGCTGCTGCTGCTGCCGCCAACAACAACGACGACGGCGACGACGACGACGACGACGACGACTACTACTACTACTCCTGCTGCTACTGCTGCTACTGCGACTGCTGCTACT
>CAJNIZ010011046.1:87778-104059 GCA_905231905.1 Symbiodinium pilosum | reverse complement strand
GTGATGAGCGGTGCTTGCTCCCTCCAACTGAAGGCGCAGAAGCCCTTAACCCCTAATTCCCTAAACCCCTAATTCCCTAAACCCCTAAACCCTAAACTCTAAACCCTAAACTCTAAACACCTAAACCCCTAAACTCCTAAACCCAACCCGTCCAGGTTTGGGGATCCAGGATTGAGGGTCAGAAAGCAGAAATATGAAGAATATCAGGTGAAGTCTTCCCAACTAAGGCTTTTCTTGATGGTTGCTAGTTTGGGGTTTAGGGTTTAGGGAATGAAGGAGTGGACAGGAAAATGGGAACCTCTCTTTTTTTGGGACTTATTACATCCGTCCTCCACTTCCTACTAACCTAAAAGTTGTGTGGGATTTGCCGTCCTGAGGGTAGGTATACTCTTGATTAGGGTTGAGCAATCCCAGTATCTCCGCTTATCTCAAGCCAGTGAGAGGTTGCTTTTTGTTTCTTAGAAGGCAAAAAGCAGGCTGGCATGAGGATTGACGGGGCAATAGCTGAAGGCTCCGAAGAGAATGCCAGCAGGGAATGTTGTTTCAAGAGCACACTGGGGCCAGAAATACGGAAAATCAATGCTCGAGAAAATTCCGGGGCTATGTTAGGAGGGTGCCTCAAAGCTGTGGGACTCGCCATGGAGCTCGTGGCCACTTACAGTGAGTAGAACCCAAAACACCTACTTATCATGCAGGGCAGGGCTTCTCAAGGGAATCTCAGGAGGAAAGTTGGAGCAGAGATTGGAGCTTCGACTAGGAATCTTGCGTTTGGGGTGCTACAAGAATTTGCACCCCAAGCCTGCAAAACGGGATGAAGCAGGGCATCTGCTTGTGGGTAGTGCATATGGTAGCAAGAATTTCCGAAGGGCATTCGAGCTATAGTCTGAATTTCCTAAAGGGGGTTATATAGGCGATTCTGCAGGGGAGTACTATGAGGGTTGTTAGGAGTTTAGACCATAGCTCCTATAAACCCTACATAACCCCTGTATAAACCCTATTATATACCCCCTATATAAACCCTATATAACCTTTCTTATAACCTTATAAACTCCTCTATAACCCTAAGCCGTAAAACCCCAATTTGGTTCACTCCCTGAGACGTTTGCCCCAGGGCGTGGCCCTTTGGGTCCTGGTGCAGAGCGGCAACATCAAGGCAAGAGTCTAAGCTGCTGCGTGGGGGTCGCAAGTAATCTGTGGTATCTTATAGTGTATTATAGTATAGTAAGTTGTATTATAGTGTAGTTATAGTATAGTATAGTATGCTATAGTCTTTTATAGTATGTGATTGTATGTTCTAGTATACTATAGTGTATTATAGTGTACTATAGGATGAGATTGGGCAGTTTCAGGCAGAGTCGTTGCAGGAGGCAGAGCGAGTTGCAAGATCGCTTTTGTTTATTCATTTCAGGCACACACTGGAAGGGTCGGAGGATCTGGGGTGTCTGGAGGAGCGCTGCATCCCACACGGCCTCCGGAACTGCTACAGCCTGAAACGTAATGCACAGTGGACTACTCCAATACACTCCATACTCTCTAGGACCCAGCTTGGAGGATCATGGGACTTGGTAGCTGCTTAGAACTGGGGTTACTTATACTTCCTAAGCCCTATAAACCCTAAACCTATAAAGCGTAGAGCCTACTTATACTTGGGGTAACCCCTGTAAGCCCATTCAGGGGGTTATTATAAGTAGGGCGAAAACCCTACTTGTAATTGGGGCTTAGGGTTCAGGGTTCAGGGTTTAGGGTTCAGGCTTTACAGTTTAGGGTTCAGGGTTTAGGGTCTGTTTGCTGATTTACCTCAGGTGTCACCCGCAGGTTCGCTGGCAAGGTAGCCAACATAGCTTGATGGGAGATGTCTATCTGATCCTAGACGTTTGCGACCATCCTATCCGATATCCTCAACGCTATGCTGCGAGGGGTTGGAGCATGGATGCCTCAGTTCTGGAGCGCTAGCTTGACCCCATGTTGTTGCATTATTATTCCCGTATTCTCTACTTAGAACCAGTAAGTATATGGTGGTCACCACCATGTACTTACTGGTTCTAAGTAGGGAATAAGGGAATATAGTCCCTCTATAATCCCTGTACAATATCTTCCCTTATTCCATACCCAAAATGGGCCCTGCCCTTGAGCTGGAAGCCGAACACTGAGGCGACCCGGAGGCGCTTGAAGTCCGAGTCCACGGATTTGACAGTAGACGCTTCTTCCTCAGCGATAGCGAGACTGAGAGAAAGACTAAGTGAATACAAGAGTGGGGGTGGTGGGGCGTGGTCGACTTTTGTTGAGGTTTAGGTTTAAGGGTGAGGCTAGTGTAGCGTTTTCGGATGTGGGGTTGTGGGACTTTTTGCGGAGGGTGTCTTCGTAATCCCCCTGCCTTATACGAAGGGCTCACTGATTGACGCTGATGGCTGCTCATTTCATGGCAATCAGTATGGCCGAAAGAAGCGAATTGCACGAAGAGCATACAGGACACCAAAGACCAAAAGCAAAACCAAGTCCAGGCTCATCAAGGGGTTTGGCTCCAGCTCCGCGTTGTGTACTGACTGGGTCGAGGGGTGAGAACTTCGGGATGTGGGGGTTCCGGGGGGGATTCGCTGCGCAACTTGCCGCTCTCAAGCATGCGTTGTGGGTTTGTGGACCCTACAGCAGGACATAGGCAAAGTTTCAGCAATATTACAGGCGGTTCTGAGATTTTGAGCAGCCGGGTGGAGGGCGGGCCGTGGATGAGGTTTATGAAATGGTAGGAGCAGAGTGGCTTTGCTAGAAGATTTTGCCATGCTGGACAGCCAGCTTGGCCAATTGCGACGCATGGATGCAGGATTTGGCACCGCGTAGTAGAGCGTGCTTTGAGTTGTTCAGCATAGAGCTACGAGCTGTGTCACCATCCTTTGCGCTTCACAGAAAACATGGTGATTTGTTCAGATGGATCTCGGATAAAGACAGTGCATGGCTGTATTTGATTTGTTTTGCACAACTGCAAGCCGCAGTTTTGAACGCTCCCATATAGTAGTATCGTAATTTCCAGAAATTGGGGGGGAATTTGACCCCAAAACGCTTCAATGCATATGGTGGGGACTCCCAGAAATCGAAGCCTAATTCTAGGAAGCCTCCAAAACTATATATCCCATCCCCACATAAAAACCTCCAGAAACCCATAAAACTCTCCAAAGGGACCCTGGTGACAGCCAAGTCTATACGAGGCTGGTGTCATGATGGGCCTCCGCCGCTGCCGCAACAAAGTGTGTGTGCAGGACAGCTCGCATACGAACTTCTCAAAAACGGGTTGGCCAAAGGCCCTATAAGGGAAAAACATGAAAATAGGGATGCGCATATATGTATTTCATAACATTATATATCTATATTCACAGAGCACCATGGGATTATTGGGGGGGAGGGGGGTCCCCTTCGGGATCAAAATGCAGATATTTTGGGAAGCGTCAACGTATCTATCAAGATGTAAACTACCCTTCAACGGCCGATGAAGGCTCGAATAATCAAGTTTAGCGGCACATATTATACCTGACTAGCAAATTTGTGAGACTGAGAGTGTGGGGCACCTCTTCTTTGGAAAGCTCACAACAAAGCAGTGCTCGTTTGTGATGTCTGTGAAGGAGTTGCGTGAGCTCCTTATGGAGCGTGAGGGCAGCGGCAATGGGCTGAGACGAAACCTCCCCGTTCACAAGCAATGTCATTCTTGCTTGATTTGTCTTGTTGCAATCATGAGCTGTCATGAGCTAATTTTCAGAAGATATTGTCATTGCCGCATGTGACCTATTTTGGATGTTTGTCATCAGCCATCAGCCAAGCGACTCTGCACAGAGTTCAAGTCTCCTGCACTGAAGCGTGAATTTTCCAACCCTAGCTTGCAAGCCATGTGCCACACCCCTAGGTCTCACAACCCATCACGCAGCTGAATTGACCACACAAATGAAAACATCCCCACCTAAGGAAGCAGATCTCTCAGCTCTTTTGAAGCTCAGGCAAGGTGAAGGGGTCGAAGTCTACGGGGATTTCCAGGTTTGGCGCTTAATGTGTCGGGGGAGGTTCACCCAGCAAAGGCTACATCGTACTCTCGGAGAGGCGGATGTCGGTAGCTTCCGCTCTTTGATTGTTTTTGTTATCGGAGTTGCAAAGAGATTCCTTACGCGGAAGTTGGTGGGCTGTTTCCTCTGTGTTGGCAAATCTCATCTTAGATCGCAAGACCGTGACAGCATTAGCCTACAAAATCAGCAGCTGCATGGCTTCATGGTTTCACTTGCGCCCTTACTCTATGTACCCTAGATGTTGATGCGCTTTCGAGCCTACATCTGTTCTGGGAAGCTGAGCACACAAAGTATTGTTCACTGCTTGCAAGCTGTGCAGGGTTTGTGACTAGATTCTAGAGTCCCTGGAATCTCCGCAAAGGCGGTTTTATTAAGCTGAACATACAATCTTTTATAGGCACAAGCAAGCCGAGCGTCCGCATTGTTTGTTCAGCACGATTTTCTTACTAACGTGGTTAGCAGGGAATAAAGGAATACAAGCCCTACATAATCTCCATCTTTCCCTTCTTCTGTACTAACCCAGTAATGGGTTGCCTTGAAAGTCTGGGCTGGCGCATTGTGAGCGCTAGCAGGGGAGGCTGCTGCTCACTTGCCAGCATGGATTCCGATGATGCTAGGATCTCTCTGTTCGTTCGCAAAAGCAGTCCTGGCTAATGCTCATGATTGCACAATGGACTCAAGCTGGTACTCATGATGCTGGGCCTCTTCGCTCGTTTGCAAGATAAGGCTTCTAGTTACTGCTGATGATGCCGCTGTCCGCCTGCTTGCAAGAGCCTGTTCCTCTAATGCTCAGCTTGCTGGCAATTTCTGCCAAAAAGAGTGTTCAACTGCTCTCATAATGCCGGTGCCATTCGCCTTTCGCTCTTTTGCCAAAACACCTGCCAGCTCCACCTAATGTTGGTGACGCACGGGTTTTCTGCTCGCTGGCCAAGATGTTGCCCAGCTGATGTCATGCCTTCTTGCTTCACTGGCCACACATGCCTGTTTGCTAGTGCTGGTCATGAGCCGAATTCAAACGGCCAAGAACGGCTGCGATTCTCGACTGATGTTTCTGACGGTGGGCTTTTCTGCTCAGCAGCCTAAACAGGCTTCCCGACCTAATCATCAGCAAGCATGTCAACTTTCCAGCGGCAAATTGGCACTGCCAAACTCCCAATCTTCTACTGGAATGCTGAAGAGCTAAAGGCTGCCCTGCTTCCGTTTGGCGACAAGCTGGTAGGTAGGGCCATAGAGGATGATTCTCTTTTTTTTGAGGAATCCTTCCCCAAACCTCTTACTACCTAGTACCATCGATAAAAAACGCTGCTCCACCCTCAGCATGCATTCTAATGGTTTTAGGGTTGTAGGCTAGGCTTCTAGGCGGAATTTCATTCCCCTAGACCCCAAACCCTCATGAACCCTTGACCCCAAAACCTTCACCCTGATTCTTGGAGCCACCTTAGCTCCTTGGGACTTAGCTTGGACCTTTGACCCTTAACCCTTTGGGATTCCCTTATGTTCCTATTATGGGTACCTAAGGTTTAACCCTTAGTAGGGGTCCTTATTGCCACGTAGTTAGTTAACGTTGACCGCAGTGGCAGGCTGCAACCGCCGAGCTTGCAATAGAACTTCGCGAGGCCAATTGGGAATACCCGACCTGTGAGTTTTGGTACCAATTTTGGCGGTCCCCTTAAAGGGTCTATAGGTGACATAGGGTTTAGGGTTTCGGAGTTTAGGGTTGAGGGTGTCAGGGTCGCGGCTGGAGGTATGAGGTTGAAGGTGCAGGGCTTAGGATTGAGGGTCAGTGGATTTGTGGCTTAGCAGGCTTGGTAGTATGTCAGTGCGTGATGAGCTGCAAAAACACCGGGTTTGGTAGAGTGGCGCCATGCCTAGACCACGGTCCCTCCTGGCTTCTGAAGGAGCTCCGAACACTGCGGAGTTTGTAGTTTTAGGTTCAGGGTTTGGGATTCAGGGTTTACGGGTACGTCACAGTTTAGGATGTAGGTTTGGGGGGTCTCGGGGCTCCGCAAAGTAGGTTTGTCCTACCAGAAGCCGTAGAGATTACAATGATTTAACTTGAGCATGAGTAGAGGATTGTCAGGGACCTTTTGGAGTCCAGAAGACTACATGTCATTTGCTTCCGCAGTGTAGGGAGAAGGTTGTCCAGATTATGACCTTTTTTCCGGTATCTCAGTTCCTGGGGCTGCATACCCAACAAACGGGACAGGTACAAACATCTTGCCATCATGCACATAGAGACATGTGTAGAGCATAGGCTTTGCAGGACTTAGTGCATTTCTAGCTGGGGGAGTTCACAAGTATTTGACTCGTAGATGCCGCCCCGCTCCTGGGAGTCCTGTGATGCGTTGTATATAGGGGATATATAGGTACCCATTGGGGTAATATTCGGTTATATTGGGGGTTATATTGGGATAATGGAACAGAAAATGGAGACCACTGTTTGACATAACTTTGAATAGCCATCATACCACGTAAATCGTAGCCCGCAATCGGCTGCACTGCTGTAGCACCTCCAGGTCCAATTCTTTTTCTCAAGCAATCGAGTATGACATTCTTCAAAGCTTGCGCGCCAACTGGATGTTCCGAATCACGGCTTTCCAAGCTAAAACCTCACACTCAAATGAGAAGTCCTGAGGTCTCAACTAGTAGACTCATAAACCCAGCACCTTTCTGAATGTGGCCGTGACCAGAGCTTAAGATGCAGCCATACGTTTTCAGGCCCTCATCGACCAGCGCGGTCCAGATGAGGAGACCGCGTGTTGGTCAGCACACCTGGCGCAGACATTTCGTGCAGATCATGCGGGGCAAGCAGACTGATTACTAGCTAGTATTGCGGTGATTCTCTCAAAACGAGGAGTGCTCCCTGACATGCTGAAGGGAAGGGTCTGAGCCTGACAGTTTTTGGAGGGCACCTCTTTTTTTTCCAGTGGGGCGGGGTGGTGATGATGTGTCATCATTGTCACGCAGTAAGTACCATATCATTCCCTGCAATAGTTGGTCTCTATCACTAACCCATTCCTTCAGGAGGTTGTCTCAGAGTTGGTTGCGCTCGGTGCCAATGTGCAGGCCATCTGGATATCACGGTGTTCCGTCGTATCTTGTCGACAAGTATTGTATAGGTATCTAGGTACTCTATTAGGATCCTGTGGAGTATTTCGAGACAATGTAGGGTTCCTTTTTTTGGGATCATATGGTGTTTCCAGGATGCTTCGAGATACGGGTTGCTACTAGCGAACATTTTGTTAGCAATGTTATTTGGGGATGTGCATGCGGGTGCCATCTTGAAATATTGGCCTTCCTGTCTTGCATGCAGCTGGTATTGGTATTGCTGAAGATGGAGGTCTCGGCTCTGATGTCCTTATTTGAGATGGTGAGGTCAAGTGCTTCTAAGCAGGCTTTGTGTGGCTGTACCTGGTCGATTTGCTTTTGAAAATCGGGGTCGCAGATCCAGAGCTGATTTCGAGCTCTGAGACACTCAGCTCGTCTGGAACCCCTGAGTCCCTGACTCCGCTGTGTCCATTCCGTTCGAGGTTGATGTGAAGTACCGCCGCATTCTGCAAGTTGCGGTCCGCGGAATGAAAGTGCAAGCGGTGCAGATCATATTGAGTTTTTTTTTTTTTTTTTTTACGAGCTTCCAAATAAATAGCTCCACTGCCTACAGCTATTGCCAACAGGGCCAAAGATTTGTGCCGTGCCCATAGAGCTGCCTCAGCCTATGCTCAGGGTGTGGAAGTTTTTGTGCTATGACTGTACGCTGCAAGCTGTTTGTTGCTTCAGGATGAGCTTAGACGGCTTAGCATTTGAGATCTTGGGTCGTTACTGTGTTAGGGGTGTCTGGGTTGTGGATTTTGGAGTGGAGCACTTGGAGTTGCAATTCCAAGAGATCCCAACCTGAAAAGAGAGCCTTCTTACAAATTCCACACATGTCCACCCTGGTGTGCCTTGATGTAACTCATTCTAGCGACTTAGCATCATCACTATAGGCTCTTGGCTTGAAATTGCTGCATGTTCAGCCACCCCTTCCCGTCAGCCAGAAGACGGAAAAAGGTATTATCAACGCATGGTAGCTTCCGTAAATAGGGACCGCCCCATATACGCCCCAAAAATACCACAATCCTTTATAGGGACCCCTAAAAAGACACCCTCATTTTGGGAAGCCTCCAACTGGGCCGGCCGAGAAGCAGAGTTGCGTAAGCGCAGCAGCCTCTGTCAAGGCGAGAAATGCAGACTTGGACTCCTATGCGGACGACGAGGCGCTTGTGTGTGAACGAAAGAACATGAGGGCATACTCTACTGTAACAAGAAGATGGTTTGGATGGGTTGGTTTCATGACTGCGTGTTTGACGACTCGCAACACCAAGACTAAGCTGCTGCCGTCACATAGCGCTTAGGGTTTAAAGATTTGGGTTTTGGGTTTAGGGGTTTCAATCGTCCAGTGGTTCCTGACTGCGCAAATCTCATTTCAACTGGCATCTGTGTGTCTGCGTTGCAGGGAAGACCTTGGACCCTCGTATGCATATCATTCCTCGAACACTTGTCTCGCAAAGAACGCGTGCCGGTACGCTTGATTTATGCCCCGCACCGGGGCCGGGGCCCAGGTTTCAATTTCAGCCACGGCCAAACTGCTTAGGTTGTTCTAGTTACGCAGCTGCTATTATAGCGGCTATCTGCTCGACGCCAACAGTTGTGGTTTGTGTGGCCATCTAGTAATTGGCTTTCAGAACTGCGACCCTTGTAAGAGTATCGCGAAGCCTGCCAAGACGCATCAGTCCTTCAAACCTCTTGCAAAGTGCGTGATGCGTCTACAAACCCTTAAGCGCTGAAGCCGAAACACAAAAGCCACAAACGGAATCCTGAGCGCCAACCGCCCAAAGCAACGGCAAGCGTCCAAGAGCAGAACTTGTAGAGCGAGCCCTGAATGCCACAAGCGCGGCAGGACACAGAGGACGACGACGATTCCGATGAGTGAAGCGGCAATGGCTTCAGAACGGTAGGGGGCAAGAAGCAATCACAAAACAGGCATGCAAATGAGGTTTGATTGTGAAGAGATATGCTTACTTTACCACTGGGGTCATAGCTTAACCCCCCTAAAAACAAAAAGGGCTGCGACTTGTTCACGCGCCACGGATCCATTTCGGCTGCGGGCAAACTGTAGCTTTCTGGCTTTGCTTAGCTTAGGCAGCAAGTTCAGGATGTTCCGTGGCTGTCGGAAAACGCGCAGGTTTTTTGTGGCAGGGTCGTGTTTCAGGCAGTAGGGTTCTCGAGAGCTAGGAAGGCATGGCTACAATACCTCCAGGGTACAGTGCTTGCAGTGGTTGTCGAGGGCTGCAGCTGTGTGTTCAGCAACTACACTTTGAATTTGGTGCGGATTGTACTTTGCGGCCGTGGAGCCGAATTCCATCGTAGTTTCCATTTTCTGTTCCATTATCCCACGGTAGCTATACTTATTATACGTACCATTATTATTTCTATTAATGGTGGACTCATTCTTGTCTCCACTCGTCCCCCTACTGGCGTTTCCGATCTTGGCGTTGTCGCAGAATCCCGCACCGCCAGCCCATAGCATTCAGATGTGTTCCAGCAGGGTTGTTATAGGTGTTATATATGGGTTACATATATATATATATGGATATATGGGTACATATATGCATATATATATATGGGATTATAGGGTATATGTGTATATATATAAGGATGTATTAGGATAATGGAGAAGAAAATGGAAACTACTATAACACAATTGCTGGGGTGCCTGCCGTCCGTGATCATTGATGCCAGTGCACCGCCCCCCAGTCTGGCAGGTTTGAGGGATGGCAGTTGATGAGCAACTACTTGTTGCATACTGTCCCCGCCCTAGATTATATTGGGGTTATATTGGGATAAAGGAAAAGAAAATGGAAACTACCTTTTTGGGGGTATATTAGGTTGGGATTATCTTGCTGTCCCCACCCTAGATCCTTCCCCCAACTTTGTAGTTATTGTAAGATTTATGTCTTTCACTAGCCTATGCATGACCGTTATCATGGGGCAGTACCCGAGCAACTTGCAAGGACTTCGTATAGTAGTTGAGGGTTTAGCTGTTAGGGAAATTCCATTTTCTTTTCCATTATCCTTATAACCACTATATAACCCTAAGTAGTAGTTTCCATTTTATTGTCTCAATATACACCCCCCCCCAATATACTATGTAGTAGTGTTGACTGCCAATAGCCTTCTGGCTTTAAGTGGTCAGCCTAGGAGAAGTGGACATCTCTCGGTATCAAACATCCATGTGCTTGTTGCAGATCCCAAGAAGCACGCCGAAGCACCGAACATCCCAAGACAGCACTTGACTTTCCATAGCTTTTAAGTTTGGCCCTAAACCCTAAACCCAGTTACGTAAATAGTGCGGCGGTTGCAAAAAATAGTGCAAACAGATAGAGTTCAGAACCACTCCAAGTTTGATTGCAAGCTCATCTCTAATCAGTTCCAACCTTCCGGTATGGGTACCTAAGGGATGCATCTTCCATATTACAGTGTGCGCACTGCATATTCTTGGGACAGGGACCCCGCAGGCATCCCTGTGTCTGACCCTAAGCACTAGACTCCAGAGCTTGAGTCGAAGCCAGAGCCAGGACAGCGTCAGAAGACTTGAGGTGATTCAGTGCGTGGCACGGTAGCACCCAAACCTGAAGATTTAAAAATGGAGGAAAGTGAAATAGTTCCTCCCCTTTCGGCTTTACTGTGCTAGTAACCAGCATTGCTGGGTTGCGCTATGCTCGCACCGTCGGTGGCGCCAACTTCGGCGGCTGTGCCCGAGAGGTTGGAGCATTTAATTCTTTCGGATTGAGGCTTCAGGCTCCAGGGTTCAGGGTGTAGGGCTTCTCGAAGTAGAAATCTTGAACCTTAAGCCACAACTTCCCTTCAACAATGGAGACAAAGCTCAACTTACACTGACTCTGGTCCAGGACTCTTCGCGCTGAAAGCTGCACAGCTTCCTAGAAGCCTCACCGGTTATAACTAGTTACTTGTGTACAGTACCGGTATTGTCATTGTTCCTTTGTCGCTCCTACATCCACCTATCTTACCCAAAGCCGGGGAACCCAGCGTACAGGTAACTGGGCTTCCGGGGTCCGAATAGCCCTCAAACCGAATAGCGAGTCGTGTGATGTCGTGTGACAAGCCTCAGAATCATGTAAGGTTTAGGGTTTGGGGGTTTAGGGGTTTAGGGGTTTAGGGTTTTAGGGGGTTTCGGGGTTTAGGGTTTCAGGGGTTAAGGGGTTAAGGGGTTTAGTGTTTTAGGGGTAAAGGGGGTCTTTAGGATCCCGTAGAGGGACGCCTATGTGCCCTGTACACTGTACAGTCCCTACAGAGGTCCTTACTGGTGCTCCTTTTTGAGAATCTGCTTCATGTCTTTGCTTGGTCCAAATGGTCCAATCTATGGTATGAGGATTATATAGGGATTATGTCAGTATATTTATAGAAGTAACTATAGAGATACCACCCACGCTGTGCCCTAAAGTCTGTAAATACTACTTACATGGGGCTATTTGGATCCCTATGCATCCCTATAAACCCCAAGTTGCCATTCCATTTTGCATCTGCTTTTTCATTTGATTCTCCATTATTAGGGTAAAACACTGGGCTATTTGAGCTATAGTCTAGTATCCCCCTTCAGAACCCCTATAGTAGGTAGTCCCCTATATAATCCCCTACCTAGCCCCCTTTAAGGAGTTTAGACTATAGATCCCTAAACCTGAAACCCTAAACCTACATTTAGCTATTTGGATCCCTAGGGCTTGCGCTAGGCCGGCAACACACCAGCGACGACTGCGGGTCGCCGCGGCTAGTTGATTTTTTCCTTGCCAGGGACCACGCATGAACAAAAATGTATGGTCCCCTTAAGTAGATAGAATATAGGGTTTTTGGGGATCTTATCATAATCTACCCAAAGCCGTCTACTTCGGGGGACTGTAGGGTCCACGAAGTCTGGCGTATATGAATTGCGGCACCGCGCGCCGCTCTGCTCTAGGTGCTAGTAAGTTTCGCCGTGACCATGATGCCGTCTGCTTGCGTGTGGTAAGTTATATTGGGGATATATAGGGGTTATATTGGGGATAGATATAGGAGTTCTACTGGGATGATGGAAAAGAAAATCGAAGCTACTGTTTAGGGTTTAGGGTTTACGTAAAGTCAGCAGAGGTTTTTTGAGCAGCATGCGCCACAGTTTCGTACTCCCTCAGCACATCTTGGAGAAGCTTATTTGTGATTACATGCTGCCCTAAACCCTAAGCCCTAAACCCTAAATCCTGAACCCTAGTGACTGTTACTGGGCACGGGCCAGGAACCCAGCCATTGCCAACTGCAGCAGCTGACCAGAAGATGGAAGCTTGAAATCGCTTCCCCTGTTGTAAAATGCCCCTAACCGCAGTTGTTCTGATTATGAGAAAGGTTGAGGAGGAGGAGGAGGAGGAGGAGGAGGAGGGATTAGCAGACTTGCAACGAAAGACAGCCTAGAAGGCTGGAAACTACAATAATGGGGTTATATAGGGTATAATATTGGGGTTATATAGTATATTAAAGCAGTTGCATCTCTTCATCATCTACCATTCCTTAGCTCCGGACACGAGATTATGAAGATTGTTTCTCAACCATTGGGTTGGCTCCCTGCCCAGTGTCATTCCAGGTCCAGGGCCCTCGTATCTCAAGGAGCGCGTGCGTTTCAGGCAGCCCGACCTGCATCAGAACTAATATAGGGGCCTAAATAGTTTGCCAATATTATGGTTCCATGTTTCTTATATGATTATAGTCTTTGGTCCTCAAATGGACCTTAAAATGATATTGGTAATTATTTAGGCCCCTGTAGCCGGTTTCAGCTTCACGAGGTAGACAGTTTAGTCAAGGATGCCTTACATGAGCTAAAGGCTTTCCAGGATTCAGCCTTGCTTCTGAGGTACTTTGCGGTGCGGGCTTAGGCATCAGGCGCCCCTCAAAAGTAGATTTCCTACGCCTAGAACCTCATTGCGAGTTTGAGCTTGGGGTTAGGCCGCTTCTGCTGCATTGAAATCGCATTTGCTTCCTTTCCGGAGAGCATGACGTTTTCAGAAAGGCGGCGTGAAGCTTTGACTAAGTCCGGGTCGTCCGCTGGTTCGGAACTGAGTCCAGGCCATCGCCCTCAAAACTTCCGCCAAGCTGGGCCTGTGGTGGGGATGGTTTACACGTTTTAGGTTGCGCCTCCCAGGTGAAGTAAGGAAGCCAAAACTTTACCCAACACCGTGGGCCCAAATCTTAACCCCTTCAAGCCCTAAACCGTAGGCCCTAGGCCTTATACATAAGCCCTAATTAAACTCCTAAACCCCCAGCTCCCAACCGTAGATGATGTAGTAGCTTCCATTTCGTTTTCCCTACAGCCCATCGAAAATCCTGTAATCCTGACATGAATTCTGAGCTTTTGCAGAGGCGCCTTAACCTCCTGCCTGCTGCTGGCTCCTGGGCGAAGCAGCAAAGCGCGGAGGCAGAGAGTGGCGCAGGCTGGGAGCTTGGGAGTTAAAAGAGGATAGGGCAGGGTGTCAAAAATGTGATCCCTTTTGGGGTACCCAAAGTTTTAGGGGCTGTATTTCATTAGGTATTCCCAAAGGGACCATAATTTGGACAACAAGTTTTGCAGGGCTTCCGGAAATTGGGTAGGTTTTCGAACTTATAGGCTACGGGAAGTAGGGTCCCGGGCGTTTTTTTGGGAGTGCTTGAAAGGCTTGAGGGGGCAGGGTTCCGTTCAAATTGTCTGTGCAGATCTTGATGGGGGTGATCCTGTCCATGAACCCCTAAGGGTTGAGTAGCGTGGTATTGTCCAGGTTTGTATTGATTGTTGCTCAGCGCGTCTGGCACCATTCTGCTGCCTTGTGTCAATGATTTGCTGGGCATCTGGCTTGATTTTTTGACTTTCACGTCGCAGCGTTGGGTTTAGGATGTTTGGCGCGCTCGACCCATGGCGTTCTGGAAAGTGAACGAGCGAAGCGCTTGGAGTATGGGATGTCATTCGGGGACATAGTACTTGGATCCCCAGTGTAGAGCAAGATCATGTCCGTTTTTTGGCTGTCTTTTTGCTAAGAAAATGTCATCGTACGTGGTTCAGCCACCAAAAGCGCCACGTGTAAGATGTTGGGCCCCCAGGGCTCGACAATGTTCCAAAATTGCCAGCACTAAAGCATGAGCAGATGGGAGTTTCCCAAAATTAGGTGTACCTTTGGGTGGGGGTCCCCATAACAAGGATTATAGTGCTGGGAGTGCTGTTTTTTAGGGAAACTACCAGATCTCCGGCTCGTCTGGAATAATCCAGAACTGCTATTCTGCAGAAATGGGAAGTATTTGATAAGAGGCGGTGGTTGTGTGGATTAATTGGACGCTACGCCTCGCTGTGCATGAAGTCCACGGCGTCCGGTAAGGAAGTCCACGGTATCTGACATTGAATCTTACGTTGCGTGAGGGGGACGACACGACATGCTCGCTGGCTCAGCTGTTTATATGCCGTCTGAAGAGTAGCCCGCAGCTGCAGGCGCCAGCGTGACCCACCCCATGTTTTGCAAGCCGTATTGTATGCGGGGGGGGGGGTATCCACAGCCTACAGACCAAAACATGACAACTTGATGGGGTTGTAGTAACATCGTAGTCAGCACAGGAATTGGGTCGGAGAATCCCTGTCAGCCTTTTCGACACATCCCCCTAACCCCCAAGCTTCGAACCCAACACCCATAAAACACACACACAAATCCAAGCAAATCCTAAACCCCTAACCTTTGACCCCGGAAGCCCCAACGCTTGCCGAACTTTTTGGCCTCAAGCCTTCGGAACGCCGTATAACCTATGAATCAACCCTCTAACCTCAAGCCCTTTAAATTCCCAAGACCGGAACCTAAACCCAAAGGCAGCTGCGGTGGTAGCCTTCGAAGAGCAGGACTTCGAAGAGCAAGCAGCTGAGGAGGCTCTGTGCCCCTTCATGGGATTGGGACATGAGGGTTATATAGGGGTCATATTGGGATAAGGAAAAGAAAATGGAAACTACTATAGTATGATAAGGTAGGTAAAATAGAGTATATATTATGAGGATTTTGTATATGATGGCTGCGGGTGTCTACATGTTTTGTGTCTCACATGGGAGACCATAAACAAAAGCTGTGGGTCAAGTTGGGTTAAGGTTTAGGGGTTTGAGCCTAGGGTGGTATAGAGGTTCTCAAGATCCAAAAGCTTCAGGGATACATGTGGACTACAAGGAGATTGTAGCAGTCCCACTCTGGGATCATAGAAGATAATCTTGAGAGATTTGCTTACAGGGAATGGGTGAATGGATCATCTACAGGGATCCATTTCCTGTGTCCGCACTATGAAGCGGCTATATGGTACTGATCCCCAAAATGACAGGCTCCTTGCTACACCGGCCCTCCTCAAAGAAGCCCGCTCATCAGGTGCAATATGCACCCTAACCTAGCCTACCCTACCCGCCTACCCGAACCCACCCTAACCCACCCCAACCCACCCTGCCTGTCCTAACCCATGTAGCGTAGGTTCCAGCATCTTTATAGGTGGAAGGGGAGGAAGGACTCTTACATGGAGCACGGGGGTTAGCCAGACTCCTCAAGCAGTGGAGGGGTATTTCTACATTGTGGGTTCTTCTTCGGGGCGCGTTTGGATGTATCAATGTAGGCCTTCCTTGTAGAATCGTCACACAGCCCCAACATCTCCAGCGGTCTTCCCATCCCCACGGATAGTTGAACTTGTCTGTAACAGTTATAGGTATAATAGTCAACAAAGTAATACAGTAATAGCAATCGCAGTAATAGTAATGGTCATAGTCATAGTAGTACTAACAGCAATAGTAAAAGTAACAGTTCCGTATCTTGTCTTCATAACCTCTGGAGGCTGCCCCCACCGCTGACGGCGTGGAGCCCATGATGGGGGCGCCTTCTGTGGCTGCGCGGGTTGCGCGAAGGGCTGGGGCCCCTTTCGCGTCAGTCTTCTTGAGAGATGATACTAATGATCATGGCGGCCCTTAGGGTCTAAGGCTTTAGGCATCTGGGGGGTCTCCAAAGTTACATATACCGTTTTGGACGTCCCAATAATAAGGACTATAGTATATTGGGGTCTATAGTGAAGATTCTGGGAAACTATCATATGAGCGGAGATCAAAACCCTCCTTATTCAAAAAAGAAACGGGCTTCCAGAAACAAGGTTTGGCGTAAGCAAAGTGCTGTGTTTCGTAAGGGGT
>CAJNIZ010011046.1:54299-87678 GCA_905231905.1 Symbiodinium pilosum | reverse complement strand
CGGCTGGTGAGTATAGTGGGTAAAACATCCACGCCAAAAACATCTATCACAGGGACGTGAAGCTCAAGAACCGCTTGCTAGACCACTCAAACACTTGCAAGCTTTGTGATGTCGGCTCGGCAAAAATCAGTGCTGGACGTGCGTAAGGTTTGGTCGGCGACGCTGAGTACATGGCTCCTGAAATGATTAACAAGTCTGGCCTCTGTGGACTGGTGGGGCCTTGGCTGTGTTATTTATGAGCTATTGACCGGCAAGATGTTATTCAGCGGCATGCGAGACGAAGTTTTCAGAGCGATCATGATAGGTCTTGCAGAACATCTCGAGATGGCCATTTATCGACTCGAACCACCCGGATGCTGCCAACCTGATCCGCTAGCTTTGTGCAGCAGAGCAGGAGCGGTTCCCAATGCTGGGGATGGAGGTGCCGAAGATTGAGGCTTTAAAGTCCCACCCAGGGCGCGCATCTTCCAGTTTCGGTCGGCCAGATGCAAGCAAAGTTCAATAGCGCGGCTGAAACTGATTCATGGTAGTCCCATCAAGTCTCCAGAGCGGGTTGAGGATGCAGAGTTTCTCCAAAGAATGTACAGTTTACCGCTGATGCGGGGGCTGTACGCCCCCATGGACATCAAATGGGACACCAAAAAGCTTCTTGAGGCGGGCTGCCTTCTGTTCACAACAAGCGCAGAGGGTGTCTTGTGCCGTGAGCTTCGTCCGCGAATGCTATCCTCACTATCATCCACACCCAGAAGCAGGAGGTTGTGTTCACTACTTCAATGGATGTTCCCCCTGCAGGTCCAAGCTCCTCAAGGCATTTTTAGCGCCTCGCAGGGGAGAGGACGTAGTGACCTAGTGACAGTCAGAGAGACCAAGCAATGTCTGCAGAAACAGGAAAGTTTCTTGGCATTATGTTGGCATCTTGAGGGTATACCTGCTTTCAAGGGGTTGATGCTTGTTAATTCGACATCCAACCCTTACCCCTGTCCTCCAAGCTTTGTTGCAACTGATAAGTCACGTTTGTTCTCCGGAGCTTTATATGGGAGTTGCTCGAATCATCCGTATACAGTCCCAAGCAAGTGCTCCCATAATCCTCTTTATACCTGCACCTTGAAAAGCCTCCGTATCGTGTTCAGGGCCACAGAGCGCACTGCGAGGATTTCAGGAGGAGCACTTTGTATTGTAGTGAACATCATCTCGTTTAGAAGTACAGGGCTTGAGGTTTAGGGTTGCAGGGGGACTTAAATTTGGTGAGTGCCCACGTACAGTAGTAGTAGTAGTAGTAGTAGTAGTCGCAGTCGCAGGAGTAGTAGTAGTAGTAGTAGTAGTAGTAGTAGTAGTATTCATAGTAGTAGTAGTAGCAGTAGTAGTCGTAGTAGTAGTAGTTGTAGTAGTAGTAGTAGTAGTACCACGCGCCGGTCGCGTTCGTGACGGTAGAGATTTTCAGCATGCGGAGGGCTGAAG
Source organism: Symbiodinium pilosum (assembly GCA_905231905.1). Classification (NCBI taxonomy): domain Eukaryota; class Dinophyceae; order Suessiales; family Symbiodiniaceae; genus Symbiodinium; species Symbiodinium pilosum. Next base: position 86,220 of record CAJNIZ010011046.1, on the reverse strand, counting down.
TACTGTAATTTGCAATTGTTTTGGATATTCTTACCTTGCAGTTGCTTTTGCGGACTTTGAAGCTTTTTTGGGCACGATCATGAACTTGTATTTTGTCAGTCACGGTGTGTCATTGCTGCAGCATGTTGCAGGATCGAATTAGCGTGATCATGTAACTTTCATTTTATCGGTCGCAGCGTGGCATAGCTCCAACATGTTGCAGGATCGAAGCAGTGCAGCATGTCGCCCATATCGGCTGCAGGAGTAGGGGGTCGTGAAACGCGCGCCCGTGAAGGGGCGCAATGGGGGCAAGCAGCTTCGCCGGTGCGTAGCGCGCGGAGCAGGCGACCATCTGGTGGACTCGTGCGCCGCCCGTGCCGGCAGGAGATATGCTATTTACTGCTATTTAAAAGTAAGTTTGTCAACCCATGGGCGTATGGGAAAACACCGAAGAAAAACCATTTTGCTCATGATGCGTTGGATTTTTCTGGTGGTGGCGGGCCGATGCTATTTAGGACTAAACTTATCAACCCGCGGGCGTATGGGAAGACGAAACCGGTATGCTCATGATGCTCTGGATTTTTCTACCGGTGGCGGGGCCGTTGCTCTTTGGAAATAAGCTTGTCAACCCATGGGCGTATGGGAGGACACCGAAGAAAAACCGGTATGCGCTGTACTTTAGAGCTGTTGCGCAAACCCTTGGACTAATGGGGTGTAGCTTGGAGCAATGGGGCTATAATAAAATCAAAGCGGAACTCCTTGAACCCTTGGACTAACGGGGCGTAGCTTGGACTAATGGGGCGATGATAAAATTGAATCAAAACTCTTCAAACGTTTGCACTAATGGGGCGTAGCTTGGACTAATGGGGCGATGATCAAATTAAATCATAACTCCTCAAACCCGTGGACCCATGAGGCGATCTTTTGACTAACGAAATCAACTGAGAATCAGCGAGGAGGACTTTGCTCAAAAATCGCGCGAGACCCCAGTTTTAAGCGGGTGACGTGTAGTAAACCACACCGTCATAAACGTAACCGATACGTAGTAGTAGTAGTAGTAGTAGTAGTAGTGGTAGTGGTAGTAGTAGTAGTAGTAGTAGTAGTAGGAGTAGTAGTCGTAGTCGTAGTCGTAGTAGTAGTCGTCGTCGTCGTCGTCGTAATAGTAATAGTAATAGTAATAGTAATAGTAATAGTAATAGTAATAGTAATAAAAATAGTAATAGAAATAGTAATAGTAATAGTAGTAGTAGTAGTAGTAGTAGTGGTGGTGGTGGTGGTGGTGGTGGTGGTGGTGGTGGTGGTAGTAGTTGTTGTTGTCGTCGTAGTAGTAGTAGTAGTAGGAGTAGGAGTAGGAGTAGGAGTAGGAGTAGGAATGGTAATAACGGTAACGCTAGTCGGCTTGAAACGTACAAAGCCTCAAACCCTAAGGCTGAAAACCTTGAGCCCTGAACCCTAAAAGCCCGGGGTGAGTAGGGAATAAAGATATTTTTTCGGGAATATAGGCGTGACATCGGGTTATACACGGACTGTATAGGGCAATATGAGCTACAGATTACAGCTAGGTTGGGGGGTACCTCTAGGGGGATATATACGGGGTACAGGGGAACTCCTAGGGGAGAGACTACAATGTTAGTCCAAGACTCATCTAGAGTTCTAGAGATTACATAGGGAAGATAGTATATAGGGACTTTGTAGGGATTATTTTCCCCCTTCCCTACTCACTACCAATAAGTATTCCTGCTTGGGCAAAAGAAGTTCAGCTCCCCTTGTCCCGCAGAGCTTCAACTGGATTTTTGTGGTAAACTGATGGTAATTTATTCATACCAGGCCAGATTACAATCATCAGCGTGCGGGCGCAGATGCGGCGAGCAAAGGTAGGAAATCATGCAGCTAGCCTCCCAACATCCAACCGCATCAAATCTCTTCAGCCCTATTTTCCATTATGCCAATATAACCCCAATATAACCCTAATGTATCCCCAATATGACCCAATATCACCCCAACATAACCCCAACATAACCCCAATATAACCCTAATATTACCCCAATATAACCCTAATATTCCCCTAATATTACCCTAGCCTTGTATTACCCCAATAGCCCTAAACTTGCTTCCGCAGTACGAGCTCCTGCAAGGTCTCTGACGTAGTGATTGTGATCACAGATCCACTTGGACAGGAGGAGTGGCATGTGTGCGGGTTTGAGGTGTTTGTGTTGGGGTTATTGGATTGCAGGTTAACGTGTGCTTATGGGCGTCGTAGGGTTCAGCTTTTGTCTGGAGACTTCAGCCTGGATGCGAGGGGAAGTTTGAAGTGATTTTGGTTGCCCCATGCGACCAGCAGGTCGTTGGCGATGTTGACCGCGTGACAAACAATTGCTGACACAATACTAATACTAATAGAAAATTAGCAACTGTAATAATAATAATGTTAAAAATCATAATGATAATTATAGTAGTAATAATGACAATAATAGCAATCATAATGACAATCGTCTTATTCAAATATGCTTGGAAGCTGTCCCAACCGTAACCTGCAAGTGCACACTCGCTCTTGTCCTTCTGCTCGATTCCTAACCGTGAGGAGGGAGCTTTTTTAATACCTTTCAAGTTGGGCTGACTTTTACTTACTGGTTCTCAGTAGGGGATAGGAGAATATAGTATAATCCATAGATAGCCCCATATAATATATTCCAATATTCAATCAGTAAAGTTTACGGACTGTGAGAATCTGGCCATGGCCTGCCTGCGGCTGGTGGGTTACGCTGGAACTGTTTTGCTTTCTCGTCTGTGGAGTTGCAGTCCATACCACCCAAGCAATGTAAATAGATTCATACAGACTCTGCAAGCAAGCGCATGTTTGCAGGTAGCCTGGCGTCTCCAGAACCATCTTTCAGGGAGCCCTGAAACTGAGTTGCGTTGCGTATGACTTGTCACGAAACATTCAGACCACAAGAAAGCTGGTAAAGCGTGTGAGGGATTTAGCTTGTGTTTTCTACACGTAACCATTCTAGCCCCTTTTTGTCGCTAGACTGTTTTAACACACCTGCGGTACTGAGCTCTGACAAGACCAGTCCCACATGCCATTCGCACCGCACGCTCTCCAGCGGCAAGGACACCAATCGACTGCCGTCCGTTGGTGAAACCGCTGGACCAGCCTGATTTGGGAGTGTTGCTCACCATCCCGTAAGAATCCCTAGCATGGTTAAATTCTCCTTTTATAGTTATCATTCCTGGGGCTTGTGGGGTGCCCCTACTACCTAGCAAATTAGGACAAACTCTCATTGCCCCTGGCCGAATTGTGACATGATTAGAATGCCGGTTGTGTGGCAGTGACACCAATGGTGACAAAACGTAGCAGTACTTGTGATAAGGATAAGAAGTTAGAGCCAACAGAAGAACAATACTTTCAATCAGAAGGTATAGATTCGCAAGGATATGCGATGTAGCCAGGAAAGCAAGATCTGAACCAGCGCGATAGTGATGCCAGTTTATTAACAACGCTTACGCTTCTGAGACCTCCGTTCCAGAGCAAGAACAAAACTGGCAAGACAGATACTTTCAGGAGTTGCAGTTCTTCCAAGTGATAATGGGCTTGAACACCAGTATCAACCGAGTAATAACCTAACCCCTAGACTCTTAATCACCCCTATATAAGCCCTATATATAATTCCTACATAACCCCATATAACCCCCATATAACTCATTTCAAAGGTTCCCTCAGCCCTGTGTAGACCCTTAACCCTAAACCCCTTAACCCTAAAGCCGAACCCCCCAAACCCTATACCATAAATCCTAAACCCTAAACTCGAAACCCTAAACCCGAAACCCTAGATCCTAAACCCTTAACCCTTAATAAGCCAATTGTCCTGACAGGTCCGCTTCGCAAGCGGGGCCGTCGCCTACGTTGTGGCTCTGGGCGATCTGTGTCATCTCCTGAGAGTTTGGCTTTCCTGGGTTTAGGGTTTAGAGTTGAGGGATTATAGGGTCTAGGATTTAGAATTTAGTGTTTGGGGTTTAGGGTTTAGGATCTAGGGTTTAGGATTTCGGGTTTAGGGTTGTTTAGTTATAAATGGACAAGAAAATGGAAACTAATATTTAGGTTCAAGAGAATAAGGGAATATATTCTAGGGGTTACACCGGGATAATGGAAAAGAAAACGGAAACTCCTATTACATCTTATTTAGGGTTTAGTATTTTTGTCGGGTTTTGGGAAGGTTTTCGGGTTGTGTTTTTAGGCTTCAGCATTTAAATGAAGGCCCTGGATTTTGAAGTCAGGATTTACAGCTTTGTTTTTGTGATTTGGGGGTTGGGTGGACGGACTGGAGGGGATGAGTTCCAGAGCTAGTTGTGTTTTGCTGGGACTAGCGCAGGCATCGTTGCCTTATGCCCTACACAAATTTAGGGTTGAGGGTTTACCTAAACCCCAAAAGTATGTAAAATAATTGCCCTAAACCCCTAATAATAGCGATAAAGGCCATTATTTTCATACTTTTGGGGTCCAGGTAGAGACCCTTATTAAGCCCTAAATGCTCACCCCAGACCTATAAGAGTCAGAGTATAGTCATGGGGTCCTCACTGGTGCAGATATACGACCCCGCGCAGACCCAACCTTTTTTTCACTGGGGGTATATAGGGGTTATATTGGGGGTATATCATAGGGTATATATAGGAGGTTTCAGGGATAGAGCAACAGCCCTGAATTCTCACATTATTTGCCACATGCTCCCTCCGCTGCCTTGCTCGTAGATTCTGAGAGTTTCCCAAAAATAGGGGACCCAATATAGACCACCTTATTATGTACAGGGACCCCCAAAAGGTATCCCTCATTGTGGGAAACCCGCAGCTCTGCAGGTGAAGAATGTGTCCTCCCGACGCTTTCCTCCAATAATTGGGGACTGGAGGCCCAAGATGTTTGTTTGCACCAGTCCATTGAGACGCGAAGGCCCCGACAGTAAAGGCCCAGCGGCTAAACCCTCAAAGATCTCATGCAAGTTCATACTGCTTGCCTCTTCCAGGAAGGCTTGTTTTACTGCCTAAGCCCCCTTTGCAAGCCCTTCTCCTACACACATCCCCTAGATAACCCCTATGTTATCCGATATGCCCTCTATATAACCCCTATATAGCCCCCTATGTAAGTCATTGACAAGGTGATCCCCTAAATCTCATTGACAGTTTAGGGTTTTAGTGATCCTGCGGTTGCTGGGGCGCCCAGGCCGACCTTGGAAACTACAGAGGATGTATCATAGTGGGTGTACAGGGGGTAGATAGGGAGTATACACGATTTTTTAGAGCGATATATTATAGTGGTGTATAGGGGTATATAGAGTTTGGGTTGAGGATAGTTTCGGATAGCCACGCGTCCAGCTGAGGCTTTGCCGGCGTGCTGACGAACAGCACAGATGAGGCATCATAAATGGTTTCGGGACTTAGGCTGAGGGCTTATAGGGTTCAAACCCCATTAAAACTAGGCACGAAGCCTCTTCGCTAAACCCATGTTTGAGCCCCAACCCCTGAACCCTACGCCAAAACGTGGAGTTCCAAGGCCTGGTTTGAGGCTGGCAATGTTCCTTTGTCGTTGCTGTGCATAGACGTGGCTTCGATGTTCCTCATCGGTTTTGCTTTCGGAAAGAGAGAGAGAGAGAGAGCCCCTACCCGAAGCCATCAATGCTGTCAATTCCGCACCTGTGACTTGAACTCTTTAGACCCCAAGCCTGGGCTCTCAGATTTTCATGTCGTGTGAAGCTTTGCTGAAAGCGGTACAAAGATGGCGGCCACTTTGCCGCAGACCTTGTGATTGGAACAAGAGTTTTCGGTGTAGAGAGTGGGGTGACTCCGGAGTATTGTAGCGGTACATGAGGTGGTACTACCTGATGGGTTTTGGCGAGCGTGCATAGGGTTCCTCAGGAATACGTCTGAGTGTATGCACACACATGCATAGTTGTAGGTGTATACAGATATATATGTCCATAATATGGCGTCCATCGTTGACGGAGACCAAAACTCAAAGCCCCACCAGGTATGAGTACCTTAAACCTCGAACTTTAAACCCTACACCGTGAGACAAGATGTAGGTTGAGGAGGGCGACTCCTACCAAATCCTGCCCAGAGCATCGATGCTGAGGATTCAGCCTCCTGAGGTGCCCAAGCAGATGTTACAGGGTTGAAGAGTTTCAAGGTGCAGGGTTGAGGATGTAGGGTGTTAGGCTTGTAGTCCCCCTTAAGTAGATTGAATATGGCTTTGGGTATATTACGATAAGATCTCCATATACGCCACATTTCATCTACTTAAGGGGGCCTATAGGGTGTGGGTTTAGTATGTAAGTGTCCGGTGGGGTATGATGTAGGGTTTTAGGATGAGACATTGGGATGGCAAACCGGAGTTTTGTGTTCGAGGCTCAGGGCTGAGGATATTGGACTTATTATTTTTACTACTACTATTCTTGCCATTAGTATTATCACTACTATTGTTCTTGTTCGTATTATTTATATTCTTTTCGTATTATCATTACTAAACTATTTTTATAACCACTACTATTATGAATACAATTTGTGTTATTGTTGCTATTATGACTACTATTGCCAGCGGCTTGAGTGTGAGGACTTATGCAGGGTTGACGAGCTTAAGCGTGGAGGGACAGCACGAGCTATAGTCACATAGGCTCCTTCAAATCTGATGTTGATGTAAGGAGTATGGAAATGGTCGCAGGGATGGTGCAAGGGTATCTTGGGCTTCTGTTCTCTAAGGATTTCGTGCGGTCTTTTCTTCAGAGACTCAGCTGATAGCATGTGGGGCTATGGTTTATGTTTCAGTTTCGACAGATGAGATTCAGTGTTAACGGTCAAGGGCTAGTAGCTGGACTGGTAGGTAGGTGGGGGTATCCCTTCCCCTCAAGCTTTTAACCAACAGCTTGCCCAGATGCTCTTTCCGATGCAATCCAGATTCCAGGCGCCAACCCAGGAACCCTGACCATTCGCACAATCACTCTGAACCGACTCTGAGGATGGAAGCTAGAAAATTGATGTGCATTTCATCCACCTATGGACTCCTTCCTGCCTGTTAAAGCCCAGACCTCCTGGGAGACCGTGATAAAGGGACGGAAGTCGGATCAGCTCTGCAAGATCTATCATTAAAAGGCCACAGACTCGTCTTTTGCTTGGGACAGCCCGGACATCATAAAGCCAAAGCCAAGAGACAGCAACCACACATCCAAAACCTTACTGGTGGTTAATAGGGAGTAAGACACTATAGTCCCCATATAGTCCTAGGGAATAGTGAACATACGTATATATGACCATGTATATATATATATATGGTTTGCGTTTTAGGGATAGGAGGGGATAAGGGCGAGAATATATATATATATAATAGGTGTTGTATGGGGATTATGTTCCCTTAGTTCCTACTAACAATATATATATATAATAGGTGTTGTATGGGGATTATGTTCCCTTAGTTCCTACTAACAACCAGTGAACGAGAGGCTGTTAAGATCCAGTGGATCGCTGAGTTTGTCGTTAAGAGCAACGCATTGATGAGTGTCAATGATCGTCACAAAGACCGCATGACAAAGACGCGGAGGATGCTTACAGGATATCCTACACCCAAACACGTCCACCCGCACGCAGACACATTATTGCGCTGCGGTTCAGAGTATGTGACACCAGTACAGGTCGGTGGCAAGCTCCTGGACTACCTGGGGTATGACTGCCGGGGCAGGGGAGATGAGGGATGGAAGTTGGAGTTTTGCTCACCTCAGGTTGCTTCGTTGTGACAGGGTTTCCATGGCAACCTGAAAGACAGAACGTGTCATGAGTTCAGGCCCTGCTTCATGCATGATGCCCAGGTCTTGAGTACAAGGGATTTTGGTGAAGCTCAGTGGTCAAGTTGGCTTACTGCTTGTCCACAACAGGAGATCTCACGTTTTGCCGCTCAGCTCCTACAAGTTGTCAGTTACTTGTACAAGGTTTTGCTGATGGAGTAAGTACCAAAGCAGTCCACAAAACTCCCAGCCTTTCTGATTCCTCACTCTAAGCTTGTATATAAGGCTTTATAGGAGTAATATTGGGAATAATGGAAATAAAGTGGAAACTGCTATAGTATAGTCAACCCACCTGTGGTTTTCCCGTGTTCAAGCAGGAGCTGGGTGCCACGCTCGAGCCTTGGGCGCAGGGATGCTTGCTCCCTGCTTGTGTTCGGCAAGCGGAAATCTCTCAGCATTACCCCTGTGGTCGGGCATATCATTGATCTGATATATGGGGATTGGTCTAAATTCCCTATAATACGGGGTCCTATATAAATTTCCCCCCATTTTGGGAACAGTAATTTAGGGAAACTACCATATAAACAGGTATGCTGGGCACAAGCAGGAAGGCAGCTGGAAGATCCTCCTTGCCCTTCATGTTGAACCTTTGCGTAACCTTTCATCTCCCCTCCTATCACGACATCTAAGGTCCTGAGTAGAACACCTGACATGTTTGTGTTATGTGTCGTGGATGTGTTGGAACTTTCACGAGTAAGGAGTTGGCGATGTGTCCTCATTTGGTTGTCTTTATGCTTCGTGCAACTTCCAATAGGAAAGAAGACTTGGTCCCAGAGGCTTTGTGCGAGCTGGAATTCTTTGTCGGGAGAAGTCCTTGTGTTTCTGTGTGGTTCCTTGGGTATTTTCCCTCTACGAAGCTAACATGAAACCCCAAACGGACTACTGGCTTTTTGCAGGCCCATTTGGGATTCCACATTAGTTGGGGAGGGTAAGTCTGTACTGCCTGACTAACTGGCTGTTAGCAGGGAATATATATTCCCTGTATAATGTAGTCCCTTATTTCCCACTAACCCAAGACCCTCTAGTTATGTAATTTTCTAAACAGATAAATGAATATAACAAGTGCATATAAACATATACACTTACATACACACGGAGAGAGAGAGAGAGAGAGAGAGAGAGAGAGAAATATATATATATATATGCATATTCCTGATTCCCTGTAAACCCCCAGTAAGCTGAGGGAGCGTGACTTCACGCAAGAGGAGAGGGAGCAAGCAGTGCCGCTCTTCGGCGAGGCTCAAAGATCCTGAAGCAACTGAGGATGGTAATAGAGGGTTATATATAGATATAGAGGTATATAGGATATATATATATATATATAGGGATATATAGGGACATATAGGGATATGTAGGGATATACAGATTTGTATGTGGTTTTTCTAGGGGTATATAGGGACTAAGTTTAAAAGTTTGGGCTTCAGGGCTATTGTTTACAGGGACTAAGGTATGTTAAGGTTTTGTCAGCATTATGGAGTAAGGGCCACATTATATTTGCAAGTCGCAGATGGGGGAAACCCAAAACCCAAAACCGCAAGTCAATCTTCAAAGACAGCTTTGGGAAGTCATAGTCGGTCCTGAAGGCTAGAATTCGTTATATCATAGCCTTGTATAATCCTATATATCCCTATAAACCTTCTATCTATATGTGGATATATACATATATATATATAGATCCATATATAACCCTACATAACTCAAGTCTCAAGCCCAGAACTTGCCATGCCATACCAGAAACTTATTTGAGCCCTAGTCTAAACTTAAACTCCTAGTAGCCCCCTGAATAACCCCCATAGCCGTCCCATATATAATCCCCTACATAACCCCCCCTTAAGGAGTTTAGACTATAGCTCATATAATCCTTATATAACCCTATAAATAGCAGTTTCCAGGTCATTTTCCATGTTCTTTTCCATTTGATTCTCCATTATAAGGGTATATGTAACCCCCTTATCCATCATTCTCTCCGCTGGCTGAAGTTGGGGCCAAGGGTTCAGGAAGTTGGGGTGTGTGTAGCGTGATGAAATTCATTACTGAACGAGGCCAACGTTCATTTGCATGGCTTGGCTTGTGGTGCAATTGGAGGACTGAACTTAGGAAATGCCTGCAATGGCTATTCACGGGTGGCAGGCCTGTGTCTTCACAGCTTTATGAAGTGTTTTCGTACCTGAACTATGCGCCAATGGTCTGCTTGTAATACTGTTGCATTGCTGTCCGTGCAGGCCCTGGTGCAATTTCACATGTGCGCTCTTCCTGTGCTATCTAGTTCCATACGTGAGCGTCTCTGGGAAATTGTTCTATCTATCTTTATACCTGCACGTTTCTGGCAGATGGTCGGCATAGTGCGGCGGCAGCGCATCAACGCACCCATGCACGCAGGACCCGGGCTGCTACTGAGCTTAGTGGAAGCAATTCCTCGAGCTTGTGAAGTCCTCGCAAAGTAATCCATAGTCCGTAGTTGGCTTACTTCGTATCTTGATGTCCCCTTCCACATGAGAATGCATGTTCTCGCTTTTTTTTAGCTTTGTTCGCAGCTGTTTCAGGCCACGTCGTGGCCTGGACTTGCGTTATGCTATGCCATGGCAGGTGTCATGGGGCTTGATGCCTTCGTTCCAATCGGACAGGGGTCTTGCCAGCTCAGTTTTGGGGTCTGCGACACTGGAAGCTTGTGAGAGAGTCTCAATCCAAGCATGGGTCCGGTTAATGGTCTATAGTGTGATGATTATATACTTGTGGGTGTCAAACGTCAACCACCAAGAGGCAGGGATAAGCTTACTGAATTGAAGGCCGCACGTCCAAATGATGCATTCTACTTGAGTGGCTTTAAACAATGGGTAACAAGAGATGAGCACGTTGGTTCTTCTAGTGCCCATTGGGCCTGCTACCACGAGCAGGGTTCGTGTTGCACCCCTGTCCACCGCCATTATCTCTCATCCGTCTACTGCTGTTGCTATTGCCACTGGTGGTATAATAGATGTTGATACTATTACGTTCACGTATGTCGTTCGCTGCCATTTAGGACATTGCCGTTGCCGTGTTTTGTTTAGGTCCGTGTTGACTCCGTGTCCCTGTGTCCTGCTGAGCCAGATGTGGCGACATCAGGTACAGCCCGTAGCTGTCCCCCCTCAAGCCCAAACAAATCCCGATTCAGAAATTCAGATCCCCGCTTCAGAGACTAACAATCCCTCCTTCAGAGACTAAAAAACACACATTCAGAAACTAAAAATCACCGATTCAGAAACTAAACTCACCCGATTCAGAAACTACAAATCACCACATTCAGAAGCTAAAAATCTCGATTCAGAAACTAAGAATCCCGATTGAGAAACTAAAAGTCCACAGATTCAGAAACTAAACATCCCGCTTCAGAAACAACAAATCAACCGCTTCAGAAACTGAAAATCACCGATTCAGAAACTAAAAACCATCGATTCGCCTAAACTGAACCTACACTTCTCGAAGCCAGGGAGCGGGCGTGGGGTGGTGGGGTGGGTAGTTTCTTGCATTCCGACTCAGGGGGTTCATAATTTACGAATCAGGTTTGTAAGTTTCCGAATCAGGGGTATTTAGTTTCCTAATCAGGGCGTTTAGGTTCCAAATCAGGTTGGTTTCCGAATCAGGGTTTTTACTTGCCGAATCAGGGTTTTACTTTCCGGATCAGGGTTTTAGGTTTCCGAATCAGGGTTTTGGTTTCCGAATCAGGGCTTTTAGTTTCGAATCAGGGCGTGACCCTCAAAACCAACCCTACCTTCCAGTTGTAGACCTCGAGAAGCAAGCTCAGATTTCCTTCAAGTGCGTCTGTGGTCAGTGGGAGGGTATTGATAGCCCCTCTTCTACGAATCAGGGCAGGGGCAGGGGCTTTGTAATTACACCTTTGGTCCGTAAAGCCAGTATGAAAGTGCAAGAAGCCCCACCACTAAGCTGTACCAAGCTAAGCCCTTGTGACACTGCAATGTAACCCTAAGGGTCCAAGTACCAAAAATTAGATACTTACCCAAAATCTGTAATATAATCACCCTTACCAAAACCCTAAGTACCTATTGACTGGGTACGTTGACCCTCTGGGTAAGGGGCAAGTAGGCAGTCACCTCAGCCTCTTGGATTGCAGGAGTAGGGTTCGCAGACTTGCGTGCCATGCAGCACTGGCATCAGCTTCACCTTTATCACCATGTGAGCCATAACCTAAACTCCTTAAAAGGGGGTTATATAAAGGAGTCTATAGGGGGCTACTGTAGGGTTGATTCAGGGGGATACTCGGAGTTTAGTCTAGGGCTCATGTATTCCAAGGCCAAATCCGAGAGAACTACCACCGGACCCTAAACCACATAGAAGGATCTGCGCGCTAAACTCTGAAGGTGCTAGATCTTGATCCGCAGCAAAAGCATCCTGAACGCTGCCCTAAATGGATGGAGGTTCGAGGATGTAGGCAAGAAGGGCACATCCTTGCAACCACAAGCAAGCAAGCAGAAAGGCATGGTTTCTGGGTTCCCGCCTTTACTTCGCGGGCATGACACCAAAAGGCTTGCCGCCCTTCCCCTAAGCCCTACAACCTCGTAACCTGAAGCCCAAAGTTCTGAGCCCATTCTCCAACCTTCCCTGACGATGGCTGGGAATATGGCGGCTGTTGAGATGAAGGCTGGCTAATGCCACTTAAGGAAAAGGTGTGAGGTTTAAGGCGCCTCCATTCACAGCACGTTCCGACAAATATGAACTAACCAGGCCAGTCAAGGTTTGGAGGTGACGGGATTCTGACTCAGGTGTTTTAAATGTCGGGCCTTTTGGTATGAAGCCGTAGGGTTTGTTAACCTGAAGACATGACGTGATGCGTACCCTGCTAGCTCATGACATCACTGAAACACGCTCAAAGAATCTGTAAACAATCTGCGCATATCTTCTGCATAGCTTTTGCATAAACCCTCGTCCCTACTCCCCCATGATAGCACCCACCCACTGTTAGCAGACAGGGCTGAAGAGTGGGGGGTCAGGTAGGGTGAGGTGAGAGCCAATAGGCAAACAACGTGCGGACACAACTTTTCATAGGGAAGGCTGGCGGAGGTTCTGTAATACCTTCTCCGCCCTACACAGGGGTGTCCCAAAATTAGGGGTACTCTTTTGGGGGTCCCATAGTAAGGGTTATAGTATTTGGGGGTCTGTATTGTTATCCCCCTGTTTAGGGAAGCTACCATATCCTCCCTCTTGCCCGAGTGGTTGCAGGTCACTGAAATCTGGAACCCGGGTACTGCGGCATGGCCCGCGGGCCGAGATCCCAGGAATTTGGTCGAGTGGCGGCTGCTCGGGTTTCAGCGTTTACGTATCGATTTACATGCTCACTTATTCCTACCTAAACCCCAAAAGTATGTAAAATGATTGCCCTAAACCCCTAATAATAGCCATAAAGGCCATTATTTTACATACTTTTGGGGTCCAGGTAAGCACCAGAAGTAGTAGGCCTGGTAGAGTCGTGTGCTGGTGCTGGTGCTTGCGGAGGAGGAGCTGGAGGTGGAGAGGAGTTTAAAGAGTGGAGGAGCAGGATGGGCATGAGGGTCAGGAGGCCACACGGTCCCAGGATTGCTTACATGTGCCGTTTTGGGGGGAGACCATACTTCAGGGTTGTATGGTCTTCGAGTTTAGGAGTGATCCCCCTTGGATATAGTTAAGATAGTGGTAGCTTTGAGTTCGCCCATTTTGGTGGTTGTGGATGCAGAGTTCACTGTCAGCCTGAGCAAGAACAAAAGGTAGCAACATGATGGCATTGACAGCATACTAGGATAAGTTGTAAGCATATAGTAACTCATAGCAAATGTTCTGAACCTCCTTTCCGCATGTTAAGAGGTGTAGAACTTGCATTAGTGTAGAGCTGCTGCGGGCTGTAAAACCACACGGGACCCCGGAAATTGAAGACATCCCACAAATTGTCAGTATCTTAGGTTGTTCAGGTCATGAAACACTTTAGATCCTTGAAAGTCTACGTCCAACCAAGGTCTCCATGGTGCTAGATGGTTTTGTTTCTGTGGCTTTCAGCATTTGCTTGCGTCATTGTCCTTATGCATGGCATGTGGCAGATTCAACATCCACAGTAGAACTCCTGCTATAAGAGCTTATGCCGCCACAGTCACAATCCAAAGACTGCCACAAAAACAATGGGAGAAGCGTTGGTGAAGAAAAAGCTTCCGCACACCCTGAACTGCATGTTACCAGGGCAATCTTTTGCTCGAGCAAACCTCCAAGAAACAAGTCCCGCTTGCGACTTGCCTTCTGTAGCCTCTTGTCAGCAAGAAGCGTGGCTACCTCTGCTGGTCTCACCCATTACGCAAAACTAGTCTTATGCTACTTGCCTTGTCTGGCGTAGCCTTGCATATTACTAGGCTTCTTTGCTACGGTTGTGACTAGGCCTCTTACCTCCGATGTGATTTTGGCTGTGATGATGATGGTGATAACGATCAGTGGCCTTGTCTCTGTTACTTTGTCGTTTCAGTTACTTTGGCTTCCTAATTCATATACTAAACGATCTCCCCCTGCCTTTGCTACGGCCTCAGCAGCCCTCCCCTCGGCAGTCCTGGGAGACTTCTGGGCTTGTGTGTCTACATGTTCCTTATCTGTTACTGCAACCCCACCACATTTAGCCCAATACACTTTTAAAGTGCGAGCAGCCAGAACAAGAGGCTCACTGTGTCAAGCTTTATGCCTCCTGAATGCCATTTGGAGGCTTTCATAAGCCGACTCAATACCGTCATCTGGTGCTGCCTAAAGTCGCAGTCAAGAAGCTTCTTATCACTAAACAGGCATTTGCCCATTGTAACACATGACGTCTCAAATTGTGTTGCAAGTTTTGCCTCCAATGGCCAGGGCCCAATGAGTCTCTCCAACATGTGTGGAAGATATCGGAGGGCTCAAGATTGGTGCTCTACCTAGGTATCTTGCTCCATGCTCCTTGATCCTGGCAGAGAATTTTGGAGAACTTGAACCTACTAATGGGTTCAGGAGACTGCTTGGAAAGGGATATGGGCTCTGTTCGCGAAAGGCCTGGACTAGGGATGCACATGAAAGACTGAATGACTTCCGCACCCATATGCCCTAAACCCTCCGAACCCTAAGCCCTACACGAGAACCGTGACCTCCATGCCCAGTTGCTGCGCAGGCTCACTGCAGCTGTGCGCCTCCGTTGTGCACGCCTCAGCCATGCGGAGAACGCTCCAAACATAAGCCTTCATTGGCTTGTGTCTTATGACTTGTGACGAGCTCATAGCCGACTCCAACTTTTTTCAGAATAATGGTGCTGGGCAAAGCCCGCCGGTCCTAGCATGCAGCCTTCTGCGGTTCGAAAGAACTTCCGGCCACTTGTTGCAAGAAACGTATAACATGGATTGGCCAATCTCATTGTCTCTGAGAGGCTTATCAGAACGTACAGTAGTTTCCATGTTCTTTTCCGTTATCCCTATAAATATGACCCTGTATAACCCTTACAGAACCCTAACAATTAGTTTCAATTTCATTTTCCATTATGCCGATAGAGTGTATATCAGCATCAATCAGACATAGTGGACCGCGGAGGCAAATCTGACGACGTTCAACAAAGTGGTCAACTCCCTCTAATTCAGTAAACTACTACATCGTATATTGGGGGATTATTGGGATAATGGAAAATCAAATGGAAACACTTATTTAGGATTATATAGGGATTATGTAGGGTCTATATAGGGACAATGGAAGATGAACATGAAACAATTTCAAAGGGTTATATAGGGGTTATATAGGAATAATGGAAACAACAATGGAAACTACTGTACGTTCTGAAGCAGCGAACATTCCTTGACTTTGCCATGTAGGTTGCAGTCATTTGGGGATGCTTCCAACTTGAAGCATGCGTCTCTGGGCTCCTCACAGTCAAGACTTGGTTGCTGTGAGATGCTTGCAGGGAAACGAAGATGTTGTTAGATACTCTGACATACCTCAATGCATTTGAACCTCATATGAGCTATAGTCTAAACTAGTCTGAACTCCTTTGACGGGGCTACCTCACGGATTATACAGGGGTTATTAATGCGGATACTCGGAGTTTAGACTGTAGCTCATTTTGTTGTGGTACACTGGCCACGAATGTTCGAAAGCCTTCGGTTTCATTTCAGCGTCAGCAGAGGCGCTTTCATTCACAAAAAAACACCTGCGACGTTGCCGTTGCAGCTGCATGGCTGCAAGTAGATGGTAACCTATAGGCTTCAGGGTTTGGGGTCTAGGATTTAGAGTTTAGGGACAGGACCCCAATAATGGAGAATCAGCTGGAACAGAAAGTGGCAACGACATGGAAACTGGCATTGTTTCGTGATCTATAATGATATCATATTTTTGGTAAGATACTGTATCTCTTTCGGGGCTACTATCCTTGTGATTCATTACTTGCTATAGGCATGTTGAGTATACTGCCATACAAGGCAATAGGTGCAAGCAGGTGGGCTCGCTAGAAACATGGGGGATCCTCAAGTGAAGGGTTTCTGGGTTTAGGGTTTAGGGGTTGGGCTGTATACTTCGGCGATCCCATTGGCATCCATTCTGAAGTCTAGAGGTTCGGTACGGTGATGCTGTTGCTGCACTTGTATTCTGGGGAGGGCCGAGGGGCCAGATCACTGCAGGAAGTCATGGTTTTGTTGTTACTGTTGTTGTAATTGTTCTCATTTCTGTTGTTATTATCGTCACAATCGTTTCTATTCTAGTGAAAAAACTCCTTGTGCAAGACTGCTCGACCATGAAGCATTGCTCCTTGTCGGTATGCAAGCTTTGGCATTGTCGTGTCTGTCATGTCAGAAGAGTAGCAGCTTCCGGTGGCGTTGGAGGAAAGGATCCAAAGGACTTAGACCAGCATACATATTGGTTGTCCTTACGTGATGCAAGTAACGCGTGTCCAGCATCAAGAACATTGGGCGGCCAGGGTCTCGGGCTCTGTCAATTAACTTTCCATTGCCGCGGGGGATCATTCCGGTTCTCAACATAGCAGAAAGTTCGCTCTATTCCGTACGCATTATTATTAATCCGTTCAGCCAAAAGTTCGCTCTATTCCGACCCCATTTACTGATCCGACCCCAACACGAAGGGGGACCCCGATTTGTCGCAAATACCATAGACACGTCCCGAGAAGTCTGAGGAACTACTACATATCAGGCCGCGCCCTCGGCGGGAAGGGTCAGGGATTAAAGTTAGGGTACCTTTGAGGGTTCCCTTTGTAGAAGTTGTCCAGGGGTAATCAGGGGTTGTTTGCGGATTGTGGGCTTGAGGGTTGCGGAACAAAGGAAGGCGAGTAATGACTGTCATACTCAGATACAGGTTTGCCACACTGATTCTTTGCATCAGTGGTGTCTGGGGTTGGCACAGCAAAGGTTACAGAGGGAATGCGGTTCAAGAAAAGGCGAGCGCCCTTTTTTTGAGTTCCGTGGCTCTGCATACCGCGGACAGCGGCGTTGTAAATTCCTCACAGGGGATATAGGGGATCATATTCGGGAGTACAAGTGGTTCTTAAGGGGGATACTAGGAGTTAAGGCGATGGCTCATCTGAGTATTGGCTTTCTTGTTCGGCATCTTGCAGGGAATCCATGAGCTCCAGCGCAATGAGCTACGTACTCATAGACATTCCAGACCCTATCGTGTGTCACGTTTTTTGAATGGTAGTTTCCCCGAAATAAGGGAACCGCAATATAGACCCCCAAAATACTATGATCCTCAATATGGGGACCTCCAGAATGGTACCCCTAATTTTGGTAAACCCCGAATTCTCGCAAGCGGCCGCTCATGGCCAGGTCAGATGACTTCTTCTACCAGCTCCATGGGCTCCGTGATGTATGATGTCTTGGAGGCAGGGTTTAGGGTTTAGGGGGGTTTAGGGGTGAGGGTTTAGGGCATTGAGGGTTTAGGGGTTAGGGTTTAGGGCATTGAGGGTTTTGGCTTTAGGGCTTAGGGCATTGAGGGTTTAGGCTTTAGGGTCTAGGGCAGGGAGCTGTATACTTGTAGTTTCCAAGCCCAATAGGCCCCCCGGAGAGGTATACTCGAAACTTGGAGGTTGTTCGTTACTGTACGTCCTTGGGGTCTGCGCTGTTTCGAGGGACTGCAAGCTCACAACCTTTAAGACTGGAATCCCATCCCTAGAACACCAATGCAACTCCTCACCACTTGAATCCGCCCCCCAAACCCCCCCTCCCCCGCTGCAACATTGTTAGAAGTTCCCGCGTTGCCCATGCTAAATCCACGCCTGGCTGGCAGATTCTGCATCCGCTGGCCTCAGAGCTTGTGATGTTCCTTAGCTTTGTGGTGGCTATGCTTGTGTGATTTTGGGTAATAATCGCAATAGTAGTAACGATATTTATAAGAGTAGTAGAAATAAAGTAATATTAGCAAATAGTACTAAAAGTAACAATAGTAGTAATAGTAATAGTGGGTGTTATTTTGGGATGTGGGATCAAAGAGGGTTTGGCAGGCTCGAAGCCTGTACAGAAGTTTCAAAGCATGAAGCCCTTTGTTGCACGAACAAACCCAGAGCATGGCTCCGGTACTCATGTTTGTATAGGATCCTAAGCAAGCATGAAACAACCATGTCCACCCTAAACTCTAACCCCTAGACCCTAAACCCTAAGATGTTCAGATTTCTTTTCAGCAGCCGGAGCCTGCCCTTCCCAAGCCATTGATTCCTAACAGCTCGGGCAACAAGTTGCACCTATCCAACAACTGCATGAAAGCCCTTCGTTGCTTTCTGTTGGCCCTAAACCCCTATATCCCTAAACCCAAAACCCTATATAACCTCATATGGTAGTGTCCATTCTATTTTCCATTATCCCCACATAACCCCAATATAATATACCCCTATATAACCCCCTTATAGTAAGCCCTACACTCCGAGCGGTACACCCAAGGCTACAGGCTCCAAGCCCTCATCCGGCTTCCTTTTGCTGTTTGTTTGAGTTTTGTTTGAGCTTTAGCCTAGACTCCTTGAAGGGGGGTTTGCATGGGGATTATAGGGGAGTGTCTTAGGGGTTATTAAGGACGATAGTTCATGTGATGGTTTAGACCATTGCCAAAGTATTTCTAATGCTGGCAGATGGAGCAAATCAGGGGCCGGGTGGGCCTAAACCCAAGATTTCCCAGCCCTAGATTTCCATGTTTTTGCTCCAAAATCCCAAGCTGCAACTCCGACTCAGGTTTGCCTTGGCCGCCATCATCTACCTCCTCTCCACCCGAGCTTTCTTGGTGCCAGACAGGCGAAAGAAGAAAGCAGGACAAAGCATTGAGGATGTCAGCTGTTTTTGACGGCTGTGGTTTGGGTACTGCCCCCACTCATTAACAATTGGATAACGCTTATAACACAATTATATATAGCCCTTAATATGACCCCAATTATAGACTGTTACTAGGTGAGGGCAGGACCCAAGCCGTGGTCCTGTAGATGTCTAGAAGGCCCCTTACGAGGCCTTCCCAGCTCTCTAGACTCCACCTGCATTCTGGCTGCTCTCTTCTTGTCTTTTGAGGCCTTCAGTCTCAAGCAAGCCCTAAACCCTACACCCCAAACCCTCAACCCTAAAGGGTATAGCAGTCCTCCTAGTCCTCCTTAAGTAGACACTAAACCTCATCCAAGGGAGAAAGCAGGAAGCAAGGTAGGAACAAGGTCGGACAAGGAAAAAGAAAATGAATGCCGTAGCCATCTACTCCAACCCTAAACCCGCAACCCTACAAACCTCAAACCCTAAGCCGTAGACCCAGAAAACAACAGGAAGACCCTGAAGCAGCAGGACACATAGGGATTATAGGGATTATATAGGGTTATATGGGGGGTTATAGTAGGATTATGGAAAATGAAGTGCAAACTGGTAGACCCTAAAGCAGCAAACCTCTACATAATCCCAATACTACAGTGTTGTCCATTTTCTTTTCCGTTATTTCTAGAGCAGGACACATTGAGAAGATCGAGACCGATGACTCCCGGAAGAAGGAGCCCCGGAAGCTCTGGCGCAAGGAGATGGAGGCAGCGGACAAGCGTTTAGGGTTTAGGGCTATATATATATATACATATATAGATAGGGATAATGGAAAAGAAAATGGAAGCGACTATAAGGGTTACATAAGATTTTATGGTTTAGGGCTTAGGGTTAAGGGTTTAGAGTTAAGGGTGTAGGTTGAGGGCTAAGGGTGTAGGGTTTAAGGGTTTAGGGTTTAGAGTCAAGGGTGTAGGTTGAGGGTGAAGGGTGTAGGGTTTAGGGTTTTAGGGTTAAGGATGTATGGTGTAGGGTTTAGGGGCTTGAGGGGCTAAAGTGGGGCTTCTGTCTTAGGATTGAGGGTTCAGCGTTTAGAAATTTGTTTAGACTGTAGGCCTTATGGTTCAGGGCTCAGGGTGTACAGAGTTTGGGGTTTTGAGCTTGCGGTTCAAGGTATAGGGTGTGTGCGGTTGTGGGAGGGTGGCGTAGACATTTAACTTAGGAGGACCCCCCACCCTGTATTAGTGGTATAACAAGAATTTTAGAGAACTCTAATATAATCCCTTTTATCCCTTATAGTCACTATTACAGGGTGGGGGGTCCACCTAACATATAATCATCACTATACTCCAGCGATTACCGTTTTGCTCCTCCGAGTGCCATGGGCTTTGGCTGGTCTGTTGTGATGCCTTCTCGTTTTACTGATTCTACGAGGTTGCAATTAAGAAGCTTAATCTAAGTTGCTATATTGCGGGAGCCATATACAGTATGTTTTTGCGTATACCCAGTATGGTAACTTAGTTTACGTTTCTTATACCAGCAACTCAGTCTACTGTAGATGTGGTTGCGAAGTGTGCATCGACCAGATTGCGTAGGCCCCGGGATCCTAGAAGCCTATTTTCTGTTGCTGGTACTGGGTGCCTGTAGGTGGCTTCTGCTGGGGGTAGAATGTTTTGGGGCCCTCCGCTTCAGACTAGTGAACATGTCCTTCATGGCAACAACGCAGCGACCCAGCCATCCACCTGAAAGATTCCTTAGAGAATGCGCAGTCTTATTGTCAATAGCGCTGACTACTCCACAGTTTGAATGCTGAAGCCGGCTGCAGGAAACGTCTCCCGTGTACCATGCCATCCTGCAACATGCCAAAGGCGGGGACGTGCTGGGTTGAGGTCAGAGTCTCACAAGGGTCTTGCAGCTAAGCTGGGTTGTAGATTCTGGACGTACATCATCCAAATTGTGCTGTGGAGCTGCCAAGGCGGCGGTTCCGAAGCTCAACGCCCAACAGCTGACAAGCCCCAAGCCCTCCAGCAGCCATCTGAAATTAGCGTGCAACAACCCGGCCCACGAGCTTTCAGCTGCAGCTCTGCTAGAATGTGCCTGGTGCTCACGGGTCTAGTTCCCCGGGTTCCACCTATGAACTGTCTAATTCATTGTCCGCAGCTTCTTGTAGCCATCCTCTATCCCACTCGGACACAAGACAATCTAGGCATGTTCCGCTAAAGCGAATGGATTGCCATTTCTCAGCCATGGTCCCATAGAAGATCCCAAGCATGTGGTTCCAGGATTCTTGTGAGACTCGGACGCACAAACTGGACCCCCGACATCAGACTCCCTATAAATCCTAAACAAGGAAGAATCCCAACTAAGATAAGATCAGCAGCTAAACCCAACAGCCTAGAATCCCAGAACCTGCGCCCACATACTCTCAGAAACGGACGCAACTTCAGCCCTGCCGTTTGGGTCGCAGGCGGCGACGCTGCACAGGCTCTGGATGCTCTGACAAAGCTGGAGGCTTCGGGTCACGGGGCTAAGGTTTAGCATAGGGTTCAAGGTTTAGGGTTAGTGGCTTCTCCCATGAGCTAAGCGCAGTTTTTCTGTCCGTTTCTGTGAGCATAGGAGGAACCGTTGTTTGCAGCAGAGCTAGAGCGCGAGTGCAGCTACCAGATAGCTCTGTTTCCTGAACCAGTGTTGAGTGGCAGTGGTTGGGTTTTCCACTATTCTGATTGAGGTTCCCTTTCTCCACATCCTAACCCTAAACTTCCTGACCCTAAACTTCTGGAGGCTTCGGCAAAGGCGGCGCTGCCATCGGCAGTGGCAACAAAGGTTCCCCTATCTTGAACTGATGAGACAGGGCTTCCGGGGCTTCAAGGTTAAATAAGTTCTGGGCTTTGCCGGATTCAGGGGGGCCTCTTGCCTCAAGCTCGACCTACGGTCTCAAGGGTGGCAGCCTGTTGCGGTGTTACTAGGACCAGGATGACAGGTCGCCGCTGCTAGCGCAAATGAAGCAAAGGATGCCAAACTTTCAACCGTGTCATACCGTATACCAGAAAGACTAGCTTGAGGCCGAATGTGCCTGGACAGTGTCCAAACGAAGGACCAGTTGTTATAGTAACCCCCAACACCTAGGTCCCGAACCCTAAGGTGCATCCAAAGAAGACCAACAACTTTGATAAGAATCTACATCTGATTGGGGCCTTCTCTCGGGTCCTTACAACAAGGATCATGGTGTTCTGCAGCTTCCATTTCTGGAAGTACCAACACGTCGCACTGGGCCCAGGTTCTTTTGACTTTGGCCAGGTCTTCGGAGGTGTGCGAGCCTCCTGGCCCATAGAAAAAGTACGCTGTTGCAAGGTCACGGGGTTGTAAGGTCCAGGGTTTGGGGTTCAGGGACGGGGGATAGTCATGTAAATCGTCTCATAAGGTCTGAATAGGAGGTTTAGGCTCACACTAGTCTTACCCATGTTTGGTTTGGAAGTAGGGTGTCAGGATTATTGTGGAGATTGTACAGGTAGAGCTGTTTGGATCCATTTTCTTGGTTTCATTGTATGAAGCTAGCAAGTCGGCTTCTTTGCAATAGCAGTCCTTCTGCAAACTTGTAGCCAAGATCTCACTGGTGGCTAGTGGGGAATAAAGGAATATCATCCCTATATAATCCCATGTCATCCTTACATAATCCCCATCATATTAATATTCCCTGCTAACCCCCGGGCTGGCTGTGGGTGATTTGAGACGCTGCAGTTGCTAAGTGTGGCGTGCTCCCACAGACTCCGCCAACAAGCAAACTGGCCCAGAAGCCTACGCAAGTTTTCTTGGGCTGTGAGCTGTACACTCCTTTCTGGGGGTGAGTAGGGAACATGGGAACATAACCCTTGCATAATCCCGATTTTACCCCAAGAGAACCCCTAGATAACCCTTATATGACATATACCGATACTCCGTGCTAAGCCCCGGCAAGGGCTTGAAGCCTGAAATAGAGGCGTCTTGGCAGTACGTGTCATCTCTGAGTAGTAGGTAGTAGAAGATTGGCAGCGGGCCATGTGCCTGCTCCACCAAATTGCCGTTTGCAGCGCTTCCAGACCGCACATTCAAAGATAGTCGTTTCGGGGCATCCCTCAGAGAGCCAGACGGCTTTCATGAGCCGCTCACCCCTGAAACCTGAAACCTAGACGCTCACTCCATGCTCTCACTTCCAATCTTAGGAACCTCATGCATAACTTCATGGACCTGTCTGTCTACTTCGATACGCCCCTTGGCACACATGGCGTTGAGTACGCCACTGCTTGCGGGTGATCTTGTATGGGGTTCACAAGGAGTGGGCAGCCTTCATGCTTGTCGGCTTGCTTGCCACCTCATACGCTACAGCTACAAAGACTCTTTGGGGTGTAGAGCTCTGCAAGCTGTGCGCATGTTATCTTGAGATTCTGCATACGGCTTTAGGGCTTCAAGGGGCATCAGCGCACAATGTAGCCTCATTCGAAGGACCCCCCAGAGCAAACATAGATCCAAACAACAGATCCAGAGTTCAAAGAATTCCCTTTCCTCAGTCTTCAAGATCCTTATAATATCCAAATACAGTCGCCAAAGACGTTTGTTTCTCAGCGCAAGGTTTCGTGGGCCCGAACGGGGGGAGGAGGGGGGTGTCACTTCTTGTTATTTCTGTCTTGCACAGAGGATCTGTTTCTGTCGTTGTGTACTCGTATGCAGGGGTGCTGCTATCATTTGCTTACCCAGTATTGTTTACCGTGACGGGCTTCCACAAAGCCTTCCAGAGGGATGCAAAAGCTGGCTCATATCACGCCCTCGTCGATCACTCACGTCTTTCGTCCCCCCGGAATATATGCATGCTATTCAGCTTGCGACCCTGCAGCGTCCGGCATCACTTTCCTCCAAAACTTCAATCTGCGAATCACCTCCAAGATGAGTTTAGGGTCATAGACTCTGGGACCATGATTTCAGCTAATATTACTATTACTGTTACTATTTCATCCAGCCCCAGCCTCAAGATGGCAACTTCTTATCCTGGGAGGCGCGTTTTCGAGGCTGCTGCTGCAGAAGCCTCGCGCTGGCGCAGTGTCCAGGCTGGCTCTTCACTCACCTCTTAGGGAGCTCCCGGCAATGGATGCTCCTTGTGTGGGATTTTGTTGATGTCAGGGTATGAGTTTCCAGTTTCTGCATTCTGCAAGTCCAAAAGAGCAGGTCCGCCAGAGACTAGAACAATTAAATCAAGTGCTGGGATGATCGGGGGACCGTTGTTTGTGGAGGCGCGGGTCACTCCCAGAGGCCCCAAACACATAACTAGCTCAGTACAGTTTGTTTTTTGGATCCCTGGTGGTGGACTACTTGTGGTTGTGGTTCGGGGGCTTCTGGTTGAGCCTAGATGACCAGAGGCCAGAAGGCCCAAGAACCTGTTGACAGCATTGGCGCTGCTGACGAGCAACCGGTTTCGGCGTTTGGCAAGACCTCAAAAAAACGTGTTCTTTCCGAAGTTTCAAAATTCTCGAAACCTTGGAAGCCACAGCCAGGGCATATCAAAGGAGTCAAAGGGAGCAGATAGTTCCCGACTTCATCCCTGGATACTATTTTAAGGTATTCTGAATCTTGGATTACCCTTCCTCCTACTCGTGCTTAATGGAGAGTGGGGGGGGGATCCTTATAATGATCCTTATATAATCCCCATTACATAACCCTATGAGGACCCGTATATTCACTCCCCCACTCCCGGCTGAATCACCAGTAAGTCCTTGACAGGCCTGCCGCCAACTCTTTCACCTTGCAGGCGGCTTGGGATATCAAAAGTTGTAGTCCTCCCTGCTTGGGATATATGGAGGTTTCCTAAAATTGGGGGTGCCTTTTTGGGGGTCCCCATAATAAGGATTTATAGTATTTTGGGGTCTATATTGGGGTCTCCCTACTTGGGGAATCTACCATTTGGTGCAAGTGTGCGAGCCTTTACTAAAGTGGGACATGTACGGAATTGTGGGAGGGTGTGCTCGAGGGATTTACGGGGGACGCTAAACTCAAGAAGCACGCGCTTTGGATGGCTTTGAGGTTTCGTCCAGTTCTTCGGCAGAATGCCTCCTTAAAGTGATGGAGGGTCTGAAAGCCCTCCTTCGTAGAGGTTGGTGGCAGTGACGTGCCATGAAGCCACCATACTCGCCTGTAAAGCAGGGCATGAATAAGATCATGAACATAAGGCATTTTGCCTGTGATATCTTGTGTTGAGGGGGCAAAAAGAATCTGTTGGCAGCTGACACGATGTCTCCTCAGTTCCTGATGAGGGCAGATCGATACTCAAATCGAAGCGGGGTTGCCGGGTATGAGGGTCTCCATAGAAATGATTGTAGTATTTTGGGCTAAAAGCGGGACAGCATGGGACAGCTAGGTTTGGAATACCTAAGTTCCAAAACCCCATCCAATCCAGACCCCAACAGTTCAAACTCCTCTGACAGGCCTGGCATCCATCCACAAGAGTGAGAAGCTCCTTGTGCTCCTGGCGCCGTGGTGTGGGGATACACGTTTTGTCCAGGATTGGGTAGGCTTCTTAAAGGGATTCACACAACTGAAAGGAGTAACAGGGCATAGAGTTGGCAGGCATATGTTTTGCCAATGCCGAGGGGGTAGGGGAATTTGGTTCCAACTTTGTCATGCTGTAATGCCCAAAAACACACCCGCTCTGACCTTTTTTGCAATGCGCATTTTGTGGGTAAGCTTGACAGCTTCCATCAAAGGATCTTTAAATCAAGACTTGCTGAAACCAATCAACACCTTGACAGCTTCCATCAAAGGATCTTTAAATGAAGACTTGCTGAAACCAATCAACACCAAGACTTAAGAGTAAGTGTGTAAGCCGGGTAGACAGTAAGCAAAGACGTCATGCTGGGTATATCCATAGGGAGAGAGATGCCTAGGCTGCCCAGCTTTTTCTGAGTGACTGTGTCTCGCATGCGCGGCCTCCACCGAAAAGAACTCCTAGGTGCGCGGTCACTCGAATGACCATGCTGCCATGCAATCTCTGGTCGAGAACATCATTGCTCAAACAGGACTGCGCCTTTGGGTTCAGAGTTTCAGGGGCGAAAGGGTGCAAAGTCAGAAGGCCATGTCGTGAAATTGATGTTTTCAGGCCTAGAAGAGTCTCCGGGTTTTCAAGCCTTGGAACTCGAGAACTCAGCAGGGTCTGCAAGAAGGTCCTTTGCCTCGAATGCTCAGGGATGACCGCAAATCCCGAGCAGTTACACGCACACTTGCCGGGAAATTTCAATTTTTGACTTTTGAGGAGCACAATCAGTAGTGCGGGGTAATTAATTTTGACCCACCACGATTGGTGCGAGTAGCTTGGATTCTGCTGTGGCGTGCCAGCCTACTTCCTTGCTGTTCCTTACCGTGCTTTTTGTCTTAGAGCTGCATGTTGGGGCTTGACAACCACAAACTGCTCATTCGCTTTCTTCAAAGATCGTCTTTATATATATATATATATTCCCGAATGAGGACCCCCCGATAAGCCCCTTGCAGTCCCCATGCCCTCTATTCTGCTTCTTTCATTAAACCTTCAGTCTAAACTCCTTAAAGGGGGCAATATAGTGGAGCATTACAGGGGGTATTAAGGAGGATACTAGGAATTTAGACCCTAAACCCGAAGCCCTAGGGTCATCAAGGGGGACACAGGGAGTTTAGACTGTAACTCATTTAGCCTCGCAGGCACGGCCTTGCCGCGTTCCACGCTGGATGCCCTTGCAGCGCAGTGCTCTACTGTTGGCATCTTTCCCTGTCATTCAAGTAAGAAAGGGCCTAAACAAAGACCGAAGATATGGTCCCGGATTCCTAGCAGAGTTATGATAGAGGCTTTAATTAGCCGTAAGCCGTCCTAAGCCCTAAACCGTATAGGGTACCTCAAATAAACCTGAAATCAGTTTGGGCCTGCTAGGTTTCGGTTCTGGCACGCGTTGCGGCTGCGGGGAAAGTTTCCGCTATCATCACCTTCAGGAGTATCCTTAGACCCATGGAAAGTAGCACATCGCAGATTTGGACGGAGATTTTCTAAGGTTCCTGTGAATAGGCAGCTGAAGCAGTTTGTAGTAGATTATATCCTGCTCCGCTACTCAATTGCGGAAATAAAGCCACATGACTTGCGACAGCAACCACCTCTTGCAATTCCAGCTGTGATCATTTTGAGTTGCTCAAAACAGACGCCATACAAGCCTACAAACGGACACCCAATTCTTCTCCAACCCCCACGTATCCCTATAGAGTCCAGAACAGCTCCTAATTTCATTTCCCTGCAGACATCCTGAACTCCCTGGGCATTTCATCAGGCATGTACGCCTACAAAAGGAGACAGGCATTTGACCTATCAGGAATCATGGAAATGCCCTTGGCCCCATGTTGGAGAAATACCCACCCTTCGAAAGCAGAGGCAATCGCAAGGCCGCCAGGGCCCTACAGGCCTGAAGGTTTCTTGTTGAGGGCTTACATTCCCAATCAAGAAGATAGAACATGGGTTCTCTAGGGATCTTATTCTTGGGTTTTGAATGTGTTTAAAAATTCCCTAAACCCTAAACCCTAACTACTTAAGGGGGACCATAGGTTTTAGGCTTCAAAACTTGAGGTTTGGGGCTCAGGGCTTCAACAAGGCTCGTGGGCTTCGAGTTTAGGGCCCCGGGCTTGGAGTGTAGGGAGCTTCACCCACCATATGAGCCATAGTCTAAACTCCTTAAAGGGGGTTTATATAGGGGATTATAAAGGGGACTACTATAGGGGTTATTAAGGGGGATACTAGGAGTTTAGACAATGGCTTATATGAGCTATCGCCGATGCTGCGGTCACTGTTCGGGGTGTAGCGCGCTACTGCCCACATCACTGTTACGAAAGGGTTTGTAAGGGATGGACACGATTTTTTTGGGCATATCGGTAAGGTCCCTCATGCCTTGCTTCGAAGAAAGTGTATGTAAGAAATGCTGACTGCTCATTTCCTGGAGACCATGCGATTGAGGGGATGAAAAAAGCCATATCACTTTGACCTAAACCCTTAACCCCTCGGCTTGTGCAGCTTGAGCCAGGCAAGCTTTTGGCACGCGTGAACGGTTGGTTGAGTTTTCGGATAAGGTCCTGCGCGACCGAGCTTTCGGCCTGACTCACTAGGTGGCAAAAGGGACTGCAAAAACTAAACCCAAAACCTCAAATTGCTGCGTACATAGCCCCCCTGCTTTAAGCCGTTTTTAGTTCAGTTCACACAGGGTTTGTTAGGCAGGCTGAGCCCACAAAGGATAACCCTACACCCAGCCCTCGGAACCGTAGACCGGACTGAAAATCCCTAGACCCAAGTGTTTCCCATTTGTTTGTCCATTCCCCTACAACCGCTATATGACTCCAATGTAACCCTAAATAGTAGTTTGCATTGTCTTTCCATTATCCCTATGTAACACCTATAGCCCTAAATATTAGTTTCCATTTTCTTTTCCATTATCCCTATATTCCCCCTATATAATACGTAGTAACCCTGAACCTAGCGAGGAGCACGGCGATGCAGCGTCCGGCTGCCTGGATGCTGGACGGCAGGCACTTCCTCTCTTGATCCTGAAGCTATTTTGGGGTTAAGATAGGGGTTATTTAGGGTTTAGGGTTAGGGGTTATATAGGGGTTTATAGGTTTAGGGTTATATAGGGGTTAGATAGGGGTTAGATAGAGGTTATATTGGGGTTATATAGGGGTTAGATAGGCGATATATTGGGGTTACACCATGTCGGGGTGCAGGCTTCAGGTTTAGGTTTATATGAGCTGTAGTCTAAACTCCTTCAAGGGGGGGGTCATATAGGGGACTATCATAGGGGATATTATGGGGATACTAGGAGTTTAGACTACAGCTCAGATGAGGTGGGGTGTGTATTGGTGTGTTTTTGGTGTTCGGTGAGTGTAGATAGATATCCTTCCGAGTTTTGGTGGGATGTTCACCGGGTGCCCATTTGGGGGGTCCTACTGTATCTTTCATACTATGAGCATGTTCATAATTAAGGGTCCGCAAGACTCGTCCCAGAACGATAGGATCCTCACTATGCGGCCTCGGCAGGGACCAACACTTGAAAATGTGTTTCAAGATTTCGGTGTTTAAGCCTTAAACTCTACATAATAAGGATTACAATATATTTTGGCTCGATATTGGGGTCCCCGTATGTCAGGAAACTACCATGTCATGGCGGATGAGGCGGAGCAAAAACCCACAGTTAAGTTGAAACAGCCAGGACGGCGAGATATAGCAGTAAAGTTGTGCTTTAAGTCTTGATTTCTACGAAGAGCTACCCTAAACCCTAAGCAGCACTTACCAGGGTTATGGGGTTAAAGTTACGTCTTCATTCCTATCTGGCCATCAAGCAAGCTTGGGATTGGCTGTTGGCTGACTGTCCCGGGAGTCTCTCAAACAGTCCTTGTGTTGTCTCTGTCGGTGAGTATACCGTAGCACCGCTGGAATCCAAGTGCAAGCACTTATCGTGAACAGCGAAGCCCACTACTGAACTTAAGGGAGCTTAGCGACTAAATACATGATGGAGCATGGCATGGAGTGTGAGGACTACCATACGGGATGATTTTCGGAATCCACGGACTAATGCAGGGATCCATTGCTCCACTTCCTACTAACCCTAAACCCAAAGCCATGCCGAAGCTCACGTCCGAAAGGCTCGCCTGATTAGCGGCTTCGGCAAAGAGGGGAACCTGTCAGCTGCGCTCGACATCTTTGAAAAGTTGAAGGACCAGTTTTGGGTGTTTCCATAGAGTCTGGCTTTTTGTGGGTCCTATGATTATCCGATTATACGACGGTTGGGGGGTACACTGGAGTCCTGTGAGGACAGGCTGGGGACAGGCAAGAAATCTGAGCAGTTAGGGGGAGGGCTTCTACTAGTTGCTTCCATGTACATCTTTGAGGTGCAGTAGCTGTCAGCAGCGGCAGTTGATTTCATGGCGTTGGTTGAATTTGTCTGTCTTTTGTCTTGTTTGTCTGCAAGGGCCAGTTTAGGGTTTAGGATTTGTGGCGTTGAAAGTTTGTGTACCTGGTAAGCGTGACATCATCTGCCGTCTCGAAGGTCTTGAACGAAGGTTCGCAGATCAACAGTAAAGAAGGTGTTGTCGAAGCAACACGTACAGTCTCCCTCCCTCCTTGAGTCAATAGAATCAAGGAGGCTGTTGGGATTTAGTTCCCCGTCTTTTTTGTATTCCGCTTACTTTAGAACGATTGTCCGGGCCTAGCATGGTAACCCACGTGGGAGTTTCTCAAAAGAATCCCTACAAGTTCATGAATGAGGACACGCCAGATCTCCTTACAATCCCCGCATATGCCCTGGGACCCTGCAGTACCTGCAAAGTGAGAAACCCCTCAGATCCCAACTTTGGAACCCTAAACCCCCCAAACCACGTTGTATGCCCGCAGGAGTGCGGAGGATTGAACGTCCTGGCGCCCCACCAGCAACGCAGGGGAGAAGGGCTTAGGGATTCAGGGGACACGTGCTGTCAGAGTTGAGCTTAAGGAGTAAGCAAGGGTCGGGACCTTGAGTTAGGTTCCTACAATGGGTAGGAAGCCCATCTACAGGCAGGCAGCTGCAAGATGGATAGTCTCCATGCGGTCTATGGAAGAAAGCTTGCACCACTTGACACCCCAACATGCTGTAATTATTTGGGTACAGGGTATATAAGGTGGTGCAAGATTTCCCCCATCCACAGTAATGCTCCCATAGGGACTTTCATAAGACCTGGTACCTCGTAGGAGAAGGCTTCAGGAAAACCTTCCTTGCAACTACCCGTTTAATGGAAATATGGGTGTGACATAGGGATAATGGAGAAGAAAATGGAAACTACTGTAATATGATAGGGTATACATTGGTGGTAATATGGGGATAACGCAACAGAACATGAAAAGTGGCTGATTATGATGGGATATATGTGGGGTTTATAGTAGGGCGTAAGGCTATTATGAGTGCTGAGGGGAGGGCGAGACTTTGCCAAGCCGTGTATTTGGAGGGCTGCATCTTCAGGTCTGCAAGCTGTACATTTCCAATCGTTTAGGGTTTAGGGTTATATTGGGATAATATGGGTTTTATAGGGACAATGGAAAAGAAAATGGCAACTACTGTATGCTATAGGGGTTGATGTTGGTTTAGGGAGTACGGTTTAGGGTGTAGGCCTAGAGCAGTCCTGTTCTACATGCAGCCCACGCTGCTCAATCCAGAGCTTTGAGCCCACAATCACCTCATAGTGTAAACTGCTTAAAGGGGGTTATACAGGGAATTATATAGGAGAGCACTATGGGGCAATGAAGGGGGATCCTAGGAGTTTGGACTATGGCCCATATTGTACCTTGGAGCCACCAGGCGTACAATTGCTTGCTGGACGCCTGCATCGAATGCCGTGACCTTCCCCGAGCACTTGGATTTTTCCAGGAAACTGGCCCGCAGTGCCCCAATTATAGGGTTATATTGGGATACTAAAGGTTATATAGGGATAATGGAAAAGCAAATGGAAACTACTGTATTATCGAGGGGTTGATTTTGGTTTAGGGTTTAGGGTTTGGGGTTACGACTATTGGGGTAATATTGGGGTTATGTAGGGATAGTGGACATTAAAATGGAAACTGCTATAATGTGGTTTTTGGTTGTCATCTACTTGGGGGTTTGGCATTTTTCATGCGACCTTTACTCTCTGCATATCTGATATTTGTGGTCTTGTGCCACTCAGTGTGCTGTGCCCATCGGGCTTTGCCTGGGTCCAAATCCGCGAAGCCTGTTAGAAATTCTGGCATCCTTTCAGGAGCAGTTTGCCCGAGGACTGCCATGCCTCCATGTTTATACCACTTTGGTACATCTGTATGCAGCCAGGATACTACCACCACCACCACCGCCGCCAGCACCAGCACCA
>CAJNIZ010011046.1:30693-54166 GCA_905231905.1 Symbiodinium pilosum | reverse complement strand
CTACTACTACTACTACTATCATTACTACTACTACTACTACGACGACGACGACGACTACTACTACTGCTGCTACTACTACTACTACTACAACAACTACTACTACAACTACAACAACAACAACAACAACAACTACTACTACTACTAGTAGTTATATTACTACCGTTATTATTCCTACTGTTACGATTATTACCATTACTATTATTACTATTATTGCTACTATTACTATCATTATTACTACTATTACTAGACTACTTGTTTGTGGCTAATGCCATTGAAGGAGATGAAGGACCAATCGTTGGCGGATGTCGTCAGCTACAACACCATCATGAAAGGCTCCATGCTATTCCAGCTGTAGGGTCCCTAAACCCAAACCCGAATCCCTAGTAGTGTGAGACTGCGGGAAGTCATTCTTGACTTGGATCCCTTGTTGCTTATTGGGTCTTGCCTCCTGTGGCATAAGCTAAGCACCCGAGTAGTGGCATTTGTCCCCTTTTAAGTGGGGTCTCCTTGCTAAACCTGCACATTGGGAAAAAGGGTACCCTTATTGTTAATGAGCTACTGGTACTGGGGAACCAACCCTACACCCTAAACCCCAAGAACATCCCCAGAGGTCGGAAGATCAAGCTCATAGAGATGAAGCGGCGCCCAATTTTTTTTAGCCAATTGTACTTTGAGGGTGCCACCTGGGTTTGCTGGCTACATGATCTACCTTAAAGGGGGTTATATAGGGGTTATTAAGGGGGATATTAAGAGTTTAGACTATAACTCATTTAGCGAATTCTTATAAAGGGTTACCCTAGAGCTGCAATGGACATGCAGTATATGTATGTAAATATTTCTTTACTTAGCTTCCACGTCATAATCCCTAGCATATGCCGCATAGAACCTCTGAATCTCGTTTACACTCCCTGCCTTTTTAGAGGTGCATTCTCTTCAGCTGCTCTTGAATTTAAACCATGTCAGCTCTAAGTCACCCGAAGCCTTCGACAATGAACCGTTCACATGCAGGCCACCTGGGCGTTGGCGACACTTCTGCAGCCCATCGAGTCTTCAGCGACGTCTGCTCATGTTAGCGGAAATTCCACTTTAGAGTTGAGGGATGCAGGTTCAGAGTCTGAGCTATGATTATTATTAATACTAATATGGAGTTTGGCGGGTGAGCGCGGATGATGTGCGGCTTGGTGACTTCGCGGTTGATGTTCTAGAGTGGGAGGGTGCGGAAGGGCTTGACGGCAGTTGATCTTGCCTGTTGGGAGCCCCGCCAGGAGTCGTCTGCGCTGCTTTCAGTGTAGGAGTTTTATGTTGATATCTTCAACGCAAACTCTTCTTCCTATACCCCTCGCCCCCTATATCTGCTTAAACACATCAAACCGCTGGATCCTTGATGTGGGCAACTCCAACACACGACACAAGATTCTTGAACAGTTGCCAATGCAGAAATCCAAACGCGTGCGACATGTTATTGCAGCTGGCTTCCCGCTTCCCGCTTCCCGTGGCCGTCATGGGAAATAATGCGCGCGGACCCCACTCGGACAACCATGATTGCGGTGTGTGTTTCTGACGGCGAAAAGGTGTCCAAATCTACCTAATGGCTTCGGGTAGAAGTCCTTAAGGTCAGGGTTTGCCTGCAGATCTCCCAAGGTATGTGCGGTCCTTCAGGCAAAGTCTCTTAACCACAGACCCAGAAAGATCCCCCAAATCAAATTGGACCCACAAGTTGAGACACCTACATACCTACCACTGTAAAAGGTTTAACGCCCTGACAGTAAACCTCATACCCCTCGAGCTCCTACACTCAAGATTACGCTCTTCCTTGCGAATCTCTTTCTAGAATCTCTATGCAATCCTCAGGCAACCCCTAGAATTCCTTTGAAATTTGTATGTATATTTGTATATATATATACATATATAGATATGGTGCCTTTGATATATGTATGATTATATGTGGGCTTCCGAAAGTCCTCTCCTTAAACTCTAAACGCCAAGCCCCCTTAAGCCTGAACCCTGCCCGGATCACTCCCAGGTGATATGACAGCAGCTGGGCTGCTGCCGAGCCGAGTCTCTTGCTGGCAGCCAGGGATCTCAAGGAGAGCTTAGGCCCTGGTTTAGGGTTTGCTGGGTTTAGGGTTTTTTTGGCTTAGGCTTTACCTACGCGAGGTATGCTGATGGTAGGTATCATTATTATCACGGCTATCATCATTTTTACCATTATCTATGCCTATTGCTGTTCTTTCTCTTACTGCTGTTGTTACATAAGTTTTACTGGGCCGTCTGGGGCTGTTGGGATTAGCGTCATTATCATATCATAGCCACTTAGACTGCGCAGGGCACTTGGAGGGTCAGGGGGACTTAGTAAGCGGGTTAACTCCGGGGTTAACTGTGGTGATTACATGGCTTATGGGGGTTATTAACCTACACTGCCCCAAACTAACATGGAAACCCATATAACCCCTTTTCAAAGGGACTGTAGTCTTTATAGGGCCTTTTTGGGGGGGTTCCATGTTGGTTTCCGGGAGGGTCCCTGACCTTCCAAGTATCTGCTGCTATAAGCCCTAAACCCTAAACCCTATAAAATGTAGTAGTTTCCATTTTCTTTTCCATTATCCCAATATAACCCCAATATAACTCTCTACATAGGGGGACTAGCATGATCAGCAAGGCATGCCGGCATGGATGCCGGTAGCAGACCTACCCGGTCCCCACTAATTTTAAATTCCCTTGATTCTTTACCCTCTTATGCCTTTAGGAATTATATCTATGATTTGCCTAGTGTAATATAAACCTCAGGAAGACTGAAGAACAGATTTTGGGGGGTCTAAGGGGATTACAGTACTTGGAGGGTCATTAGGCCCTAAATCCTAAACACTAAATATGATACAGTAGTTTCCATGTTCTTTCCATCGTTAGCCTACTTAATTACTAAGTCCCCATGACCCTCCAGGTATTCACCACCTATAACTCTAAACCCTACAGTAAACCCTAAACACTACAGTCGTTTCCATTTTCTTCTCCACGATTACTAAGTCCCCATGACCCTCCACAGTTTTCACCACCCTAAACCCTAAACCCCTAGACCCTATAAATTGGGTACTGCCCCCACCCAGTAACAGTTGGATAAAAAAGATATAATATGGTTATATATAGCCCTTAATAGGACCCCTAATATGGACTGTTACTGGGTGGGGGCAGTACCGAACCTATAAACCCTAAACCCTAAACCCATTACAGTAGTTTCCACTTTCTTTTCCATTATCCCCATATAAACCGTATATAAACCCCTAGAGTCCCTTAAAGAAAGATTGAGAATCGAGGTGACCTACCATGCCCTCCTGAATGCCATCATCCAGACACCTGGCACAAATCAAATTTAGGGTTTAGGGTTTAGGGTTTAGGGTCTAGGGTTTAGGGTTTAGGGTTTAGGGAAGCTATAGTCCCCCTTCAGTAGATGGAATATAGGGTTTAGGGTTTAGGATTTAAGGATTTAACGTTTAGGGTTTAGGGTTTCGGGTATAGTCCCCCTTCAGTAGATAGAATATGGGGTCTATGTGGATCTTATCATAATGTACCCAAAGCCATATTCTATCTACTTAAGGGGGGCTAGAAACCTGGTGTGTAGTTTCTATTTTATAACAGCCCCGAAGGGAAGATTAACTTATGATAGTAATTATGTGAACCAAAACGGAAGACATCTTTATAGGTTGTTGGTATGACCCCGGAATGGAGCCAGATCAAGGGTATTGAGGGTCGTAATGGAGCCCTTGGAGGCACTCCTCTTCATTGCCGAAGGATGGTTGTACTTTGTTGGGTATTTGGGGGATTAGCCCATCATTTTGGTAACTATTCCCTAAACCCTAAACCCTAAATATAGTAGTTTCCATTTTCTTTTCCATTATCCCAATATAACCCCTGTATAACCCCTATATAACCCCTATATAACATTTTTGCTGAGGAATTGCATGTCACTACCCTCGCAGCAGAGTCTTCAGCCGGGTAGGCCAGGAGGGTATGTAAACGGGCCCATTTCCCAAACCTGAGTCCCTCCGAGCTTGCTGAATCCTATACCCTGATACCAAGCTCCTTGAAGCCTGAATCCAAGCTTGCTGAACCAACCCTCTACCCCAAATCCTCTTAACCTGAATCCAAAACTCTGCGCATGCTACGCATCCCCTGATGCCACAGTTTACTGCTGCTCCCAGGAAGGGTGATCGACCTGCAGCTTGGCGCTTGGTGAGCGCCTCTTAGCATGCAAGGAGTTCAACGAGAGCTATCGGAACCTTACAGTTCAAGGTGCAGGCTTGAGGGCTTCAGTAGGATGTTGCTTCTTACTGCTCAATAGACGTGATTTTGTCTCGGGTTCTAGGGCAGGTGGATTTGGGATGTTCTCCAGCTGTTTTCATCTCAGATTACTTGCCGAGTTTTACTGGATTTCCTGCAGGGACTCCAGGATTCGGTCGCCCCCACTCAAGCAGTTCAATGATTTTGGGAGAGGGAAAGCTTCTGATCTAACTAGCCCCGTTTGCTGAAGACAATGGCGTTTGCAAATCCGCGGCGCTGCAAGCAGCGGATGTCCAGGCTTGCCGAGGTACTGCAAAGCATGTCGCAGAGCCTCAGCGTGTATGCGCTGTGATGGTTGATTCTGGATAATACGCTCAGGCCCTTTTACGCGCTAGGCTTTAATGCCTTCCAGCTATGACAAAACCTCACGGGCAGCGACAAAGCCTGTGGTTCTTGATGTATTAATACCTATGTTCGCGGGTGTTGGGGTGAGCACGATAAATGGGTTAGTATTACTGCACCTAATATCTAGGGGTACCAAAATGGGACCCTGATTTTGTGAACTACCCAAATCCCTTTCTTCTTCTGTAGTGTTTAGAGACGTCAATCCGCACTCATGAAGTCACCACGGCATGAAAATGAATCCCGTATCCTCGTGATGCGTTTAAGGAACTTAAACAAAGTCACCATAGTATGGGTATATAGTGTATAGCAGGGTTGGCTTATAGTAACTGACTTGAAGTACCTTAACAGCAACCCAGTATCATGCTAGCATAAACCTTTCTCCATACTCCAAGCAACCCAGGAGATGAAGAACAAGGGAATCGGCGCCAACACCATCACCTGCACCATCCTCCTGTGCTCTGTCGAAATCCTTAGTGGTGAAAGGTTTTGAATTCAAGCCCTAAGGGTCCAAGGACCCCAATAATAGGGTTTGAGGACCCAACTCCTATAATATTAATGGTATTTGGGGCCCTAAAACCCCATTATTAGGGAAGTGCTTATAGGGCTTGGAGCTCATGACTTGGAATGAGGAAGTGGCGACTTTGGGTTCAGGTGGTCGTCACATACTCTCAAAAGGGGAAGATTTTCTCAAGAGGGATTGGTTTCGGCTGGGTTTAAGCATTCCATGATTTTGCTCCGTAGGCGTTTGAGGTAGGATATGAGGGTAGTTGTGGTCATTATGATCTTGTACAGGAACGGTCGTGGCATCAAGAAGATTTGCAGTAAAGCCTTGGAAAGGACATTCCTGATACTGTAGCAAGAGACGGGAGCTTGGAGGGGCCGCGGGTGTAATCAAATCCCGCTAAAAGTCGACCGCTAAACTCCCAAATAGGAAATGTTCCCCTGAGTGTGTATATGGTACTTTATTGCGGGTAATCCTCTGCCCACAATATTAAACTCCCCCGCCTCCTCTAGCACTAGATGCTTCTAATATATAGAGTGGGGGAGTTTAATATTGGGGGCAGGGGAGTATTAGTTATTGGGGAGGGGGGGGGGGGGGTGCCTTTTGCCAGAATCCCGAAAGCCCGAAAGCCGACATAACATGGTAGTTTCCATGTGCTTTCCCGTTGCCCTTCATACTCCTATGACCCCTTCAGTAGTTACCCTAAGCCCTATATAATCCTCTATATCCCTACACATCCGAGATATTTTTGATATATGTAAAAACATATACTATATATATTTAAGTCCTACACACGCTTAACTTTCAATCCTTTACTTTCAGTCCTTTCATACTATTTTTAAGACCCCCCCCCTCCGGCACCCCTGATCCTAAACTTTCCTAAGCCCTAAACTCCAAACCCCAAGTTGAATATTCATATATAGGGAGATTAGGGGGAGTGGATTAGAAGCCAAGTGCCCTCAGCCCTATACATTCCTTTATATCCGATACAGGCTTTGATATTGTGGGAGTGGATAAGAACCTAAACCCCAAATCCTGAACCCCTAAACCCTGAACCCCAAAACCCTAAACCTTAAACCCCTAAACCTCAAACCCAAAACCCCTAAACCCCTAATCCCCTAAACCCCTAATCCCCTGAACCCTAAGCCCCTAAACTAAACCCCTAAACCCCTAAAGCCCAGGAAGAGCATCTCTAGCCGAGCCCATGCTGCGGAGTTGATGTTCCTTGGCCTGGACAGTTTCTGTGGTGTGGTAAGGTTTGTGGTGCTAAGGCCAAAAGGGGTTTGGGGTTTAGGTTTAGGGTGTTGGGTGTAGGGTTCAGGATTTAGGGTTGAGTGGGGTTTCAGAGTGGAATGAAGGGATTCGTATTGTAGGTTTGGTGGAGGTTTTTATGCAGGTCCAAGTGCTTCGAAAAGCCTAGCCGCAAATAGCGCTCAACAGTTCAGAGATTAAATGCAGCATTGATGAGTCCTTCGCCCAGTCAAAGTTTTGAGGTGTAGCCCTTTCCGCCTAGAGTTTGAAGAGTGTATAGTGTATGCTGCACATCATGTAGGAGGGACTTGGCGCTTACAGCTGCGAGTTCGAGCTTTCTGGTCTGCTCCTTCTCTTCTGGTTGGCAGTATCCTGGTATGAGTGCTTCCGGGCTCAGACCGGCCAGGACCGGCTCAGAATTGGACTACTGAAGTTCGGAAGGTTGCATTCTGAACAGCCAAAAGTTCTCCCATGTACTGGAGATGATTTTAGCGCTCCTGAATCTTGTGTCAGCTTGGGTTAGAAGATCTGAAGCGTCCTTGACGTTGGCCTTGGAGGTGTGAAGCGGGGCGGGGGGGCCCAGAGGATACCCTTTTTGAGAAGCACCCACTATGACTAATGGTTCATGTTGATCACCAGCGGCCCAATAGCCAGTGGAGGAACACCCATGCTGGGAAAAAAAATAGCACAAGAATGGAAGACATCCTGAGCCTTAGTCAAGTCACTAGGCTGGGGTGCGGCTGCAGCATACCCAGTTCTTTCAGGGAGGGGCGCTTGGTGCGCGTTGAAGAAATTCAGGGACCAGAAACTTACTCAAAAACAATGTCCAGCAGCCTTAATTGAAACTTTATGGAAGACCTTCAGGGTGCCTCAGAGTAGGTGAGCCATTCAGTTCAAGCCGCACAGTAGGCCAATATCTACACCAGAGCTGAGGAAGATCTTGGAGCTCAGCGATGCTAGCGAAGTTCCCATGGATGAGGCGCCGGGTTAGCACCTAGCTACAGCCTTTCAAGGCAGAATGGAAAAGAAAATGGAAACTACTATCGTAGAAAAGGGTCCTATATACTGGGTTTTTGAGGGATATGGGGAAAGTACCCAAGGGTGTCGTGATGCGCATGTCAATCCAAACGCAGCCTGCCACAGTCGTCAAACCATGCCCAGAGCATGGTAGTGACTACCTGGCAGCGAGTTTTTTGTGACTATTATAGGGATTGCATAGGGACGATGAGGACACATCCGCTGAAGCACCAACGACTGAACCCTCAACCCTACCGCTCTAGCAGCGGCAGTTTGTTAAGCCAACTTCACTCTTGTCTTGTAGGAGTTTCCGCGCCCTAGTCTCTATTCCAAACCCGAAACCCTGCTCTCACGTCAGGGCCCTTAATTAATGAAGCTCGAGGATCTCAGGCGCCCCATGAGGGCCCTTGCTCTGGAACTCGCCAGAGCATACCTACAACCTAGATCACTTAAATACGGAACGAAACCCTACCCGCCAGATGTAACATTGGGGCCTGATAAGTGTACTAGACACCCGCTCCCCTGACAAACATGGACCCTGTTTAGTTCGGAGGGCCCCCCCACAAACAATTTTGGGTCGAGATTAAGAAGTCGAATGTAGGAGTCAACTACGGAATATTCAGCGTTCTGCAGGTGCTGTTTGGTGCCTTTGCCGACGCCTCCGTCCGCTGCGGCAATCTCAAATTGTCACTTCGAGAAAGTACTGCACCAACCTAAGTCTCTAACAGTTCGTCAAGAAAAGGCATCTTTTGTTTTGTGTTGGGATGGCTATAAAGCCGGTAGTGTGTGAAGGAAAGCCCAGTCCTTCCCTCGAGGAGCCATGGAGGGAAGAATACTGTGGAGAAAGCCACTCATCTGGTTCATCTAACCTAGGGAATATGGGAATATAGTATATCGGGATGATATGGGGACTATATTCCCTAGCAAGAACCAGTAAGAAGAAGGAGCGTAGTTCTATCTATGTGCTGTTAGGAAAAAGCAATCCATGTTGTGTGTTCGTTGCTCCTCGTTCGGCTGCCTCTCAGCTTATGACTTTCAAACCCAGACCATGAACCACCCTCACCCTTATCCTGGTACTCAGGGCGCCTTCACTTGTTGCTTTCCTGATTCTAGTGTTTGCATAGCCGGGGGGCCATCAGCAGCAACAACGACTTTCAGTGACCGTTTTACTAGAGGACTCGGCTGCCCGTTCTTTCAATTTGAGCGATACTGTCTTGCGGTCAAAGCCTGAACAGAGCAAGCATGGCTTTCGCGAACTGCGTGAAGGGCCGCAAGTATGTCACGGCCCTCTGAAGATGCCAAGCCCTATCTGCACAAGTTCATGGATGTGATTTCCACACAAATCCCACGCACATACCCTTATCAAAGTAACCCCAGGCCCTTCCGACTCATCCCTATGATGCTTGGCAGCCCAGGCTCTGGGATCGCTACAAGAAGGTGACGGCTGGCGAGAATCCGCTGCAGGTTCCGGCCTAATCTTACTGGTGGTTAGTAGGGAGGAAGGCTATTATTATATATACATGTATATACGTATATATGTATTATAGGAGTATACAGGAATTCTATTCCCTTATTCCCTGCTACAGTAGCCACCAGTAAGTAATAATGTAATACATTGGAGGAGTGTATACTGGGCTTGCGTCGTGAGTCGTGTGCTAAACGGGCTAGTGTTATGTTTTCTTTCTTTTTTTATGTCATGCGAATGAGTATAAACCCTAGATAACCAGAATATACTACAGTAGTTTCCATTTTTCCATTGTCCCATTATTGCCCCAATATAGCCCGATATATACCGTTCAAAGCCCTGCAAAAAACTGCTCCTTTAGCAGTAGCTCCCCATACTTCTTTTGGCAGTTTTGACATGTCGTAGTATTGCATGCGTTAATATGAGCGTTATACATGATCTCCCATGCTGAAGCGACAAGCACTTGTTTTGACCAGCGAGGTTGTTGCCTCCCAGATTTCAAGCAAACTGCTGGTACTTAGACAGTCAGACTATCATTCAGGATCAACATGCATTGCAAAATAATTGGACAACCCTACAAAGTAGGGCGTTTGGGCTTGCCACTGTGTTTCGCAGAGAACCTCTAAAGGCTCATTTAGGCGCTGCCCCACCCACTAATAAATGGTTCTACTAGGACGCTATATAACCTTAACAATCCCTATATAATCCTAATATACCCTTAATATAACCCTAATTTAATCCCTATACACTTATTTCTTCGACCAAAACGTCTTGAAGTTCCAGAACTTGGAGGCATGATCAAGGGAGTAGCGTTGACCTTCCCTGCGACGTGATTGACCCGTAAATACTTCAGGGGCCTCCCAGAATCTCAGGAGGTCTGATGTGCTATCCATCTTAGACATCAACTACCAGAATTCATGGCGCCCTGAGTAAGTTACATGCCTAAAAGATGCAACTACGGTATGTGGTGCAAGAACTGCTTGCAAGTAAGGTGGCTATTCTGCACAGGCTATCTCCAACACACATCATTGCACTGACTTATCAGGATGAACGAATTGGAAACTTCCAATGAACATTCGTAGATGAACTTGCAGGAATCTAAGAAGACTTTAGTATCATGCCAGACCAGGTCCATGAATAGCACTTTGCCAAAGGAACCGGACGCCGGGATTAGCAAGCTTCACAAAGGAGACTTGCTAAGAAGAACCTTAATCTTGGATCTCAAGCTATTTATTGAACCTGACCAAAGCTTATTTCTGGAGGTTTCTGGTCCTACCTACGGGAGCATGATGAAGGCTTTCGGCCAAGCGCACGATGTGGCACGCGTTGGGAGCTCATGCAGGGTGCTGCCTTCGAGTTTCGGTCGGCTCCAATGTCAGGATTATGTTATGCTTGGTCTTGCGATGACGTTTGGACTTGCCCAATTCGCAAGCCATGGCGGTAAATTAAATGAATCACTAGCCAGAACGTTGCTATGCCCTTTGGAGGCCAAATTTGTAGAACCGTTTTGTAAGCTTTGCGGAGTTGCCGTGTACTGGGTCGCTTGTATAGATGATGGAACGCGCTTTAGACTTTAATGCCGACGTGAATTTTAGGATTGAGCTTGGGTCGCATTCTCGGACTGCTAGCGTTGCGAACGGATAAACGTTGCTACGTAGTGAGTTTGGCAATGTCGGCCGAGTGTGTGACCACAATCAATGCTACTCGTCATCCGGCATCCTGCATTTTGAGACCCTAAGATAAACAGATTTTGCCAAGCACCCATCTTTTGAGGCAGAAAGCTTCCTCTAGGGCTGCATCCATAGAAGGCCTTCCTGGAGCTCTTGGCCCGAGAGCTGTAAGTTTGCAGTATCAGAAAGGTATCTGTGTAAACATCATTGTCAGTTATTCTGTTTTCAAGTACATGATGCTTGGTGAAGATGACTTTTTTGCAGGTACGCCCAGGTACACCTAGGGGCATTAAATCAGTAGAGCCATCTGCAGAGTGCAGCACAACCTCCCCAGCCCCACCGTAAGTCCTGCCGCCAGCTGGGGCGCCAGATGTGTCCACTTCCACTACAAAAATTCCTGTGTAAGGCTGAACGCGTAGCCGTAGGACACCGAATTAGCGCGTGTTTCGGGGATGTCATGGCCTTGAACTTTGTAGAAGGCAGAAATCCTTCTCTTTTGCAGGGTTGCAACGACATGGGCCTCTAGTACAGGCCGTAGCTTGCCTTAGGTGCTCCAGGTTCCATTTCAAGATCAAACAGTAGGTAAGGCTCAGAAACCTTCTCTGAGGTGAAGGATCTCTGGGCTCAAATGAGCACGGGCAAAGTGCCTTAGTTGCAGCTAGCCCTTTGTTGTGCCTCTCGGGGTGGCAACAGGACGGGGTGCCTTTCTTGGGTTGCTGTCAAATTTCGGGGAACACACATTTCAGGAAGCCAGAGAGTCCAGGTATCCAATAACTGGGTACGTGGGACCGGGTTATTCGTGGTATATCACAGGACTTGGGTGAGTATACGCTTGTTGAGCAGTGATTGGTCTGTGGGGAGGTTCCACTGGCTGAATCGGGACCCTAGTATCGGCCTTATGGTGGTTCTGGGCTTTTACCCAAGCACCCTACTCTCATTGTTGAAGCTCATCTAACTCCTTAGTCCTGATCTCCCATGACTGCACTGATTGCTTCGGCCCCTACATCCCTGATCCCATCCCTGCAACCCAAACCTGGATCCGTAAACAAGGCATTCAGGATCCCATTGTCCACAGGGCAAAGCGAGTGCAAACCAAACGGACCTTCAACATCCTGGCTCCCCGACCCCCCTCCCTAAAGCCTGAGCCCAGGTGAATCTTACTCATAAATCCCAGCAGCAGAGTTGGACAGCGTTTTCTTTGCGTGGGCCACGCAGACGTAACACTCCATAGGGGACAGACAGAACCGAAACGCAGAGGCCTATTTAAATTACAGTCGGGCTTGGGGCAGGGTGCATTATAATGTATAAGTACACCAGTGACCCAAACTTCAGCATTTCATTCCCCAAAGTTGGTCTTGAGAGGTGAAGCTGACTGCCGTCACGCTCGGCTGCATGGTCGAGGCGAGCTGTCATATAGAAAATCAGGGGCAGGTACCGTTATATAGGAACATCTAAAGTTTGATTTCGGGAGCATGTAGGAATTTAGGGATTGAGGCTCCACGTTTCACAAATTGACGGTTCTGTTTTGGGAGTCCGCGTAAGAATCAGTGTTGTGTTGTTGGGTGTCTGGGGGCGTGAGCGGCGAGGCGTTTTTTGATATGCTCAGGTGCATGGGTAGGCTCCCCTTCTCTTTCGGAAAGGTTTGAACATTCGGGAAAATGATGCTGGGCTTCGGAAAGATTCGAACATTCAGGAATATGATGTTGGGTTTTGGTACGGAGGACCAGAACGTTCTGGACTTGCGGATTTCAGCTCTCACTTTCAAGATCTTAGGATACTGCTGTTTCCGTTCGTTGACGAGAGTATAGGCTCGCAAGGGCTAAAGGCAGGCAACGCTAAAGTGTGAAGGATTTAGTGGAAAAAATGCGGTTCCCAAAATGTTCGGAGTCCCGCTTGTGAATCCCGATAAGAAGAAGATTAAAAGATGTATAGTAGTTTGGAGCATAAATCGGGACCCCGGTTTTGTGAAAACTGCTAACTCTGTAGATTTTGAAATTGCTTGCACCACTTCTTGTTGTTGTTCGTGTTTGAAGTTGCAAGGTCGAGGAGGCAGCACCCTAAATCGATTCTCTCCATCAACTGAAAGCACTGAAGCCCGCGTTCTTTTCAGTGTCGCTCCAATGCTAGTCCCTCAGCCTCGAACTCCACACCTTATTGCTTTTATCACGCGATTATTGTCACTGTTATTAAGATAATAGTATTGCTATTGCTACTATTAGTATTACTAGCACTGGAACTGTTATTATTACTGCGAGGCATTGGTTGCCAACAACAACGTTGGAGAGGCCTGGCAGATTGCTGCG
Organism: Symbiodinium pilosum; assembly: GCA_905231905.1. Lineage (NCBI taxonomy): Eukaryota > Dinophyceae > Suessiales > Symbiodiniaceae > Symbiodinium > Symbiodinium pilosum. Next base: position 41,278 of record CAJNIZ010011046.1, on the reverse strand, counting down.
GCCTCAGCACACAAGTCCCAAGGCAAAAGATGGGGTCTCTCAATGTTCTGTGTGTTTCTCTAAGGTGCTCTTACTCTGGTACGCGTGACTGTAGGGCAATTTTCGGGGGACTTTCTGGCTAGGCGCTAGTTCTTAGCGCAGAAAGTCTCACATCTCACATGGCTGTACTGTTGCTCCAGGTCAACCAATGTTGCGTGCTTCCAAGTATGTGGGTCTCAGGCTCCACGTACCCTATGTCAATGACTGATAATCACCTCCGCTTCACAACAAAATCTGCACCCGCCAAGTAGTAGATATGCCCGTAAACTAAAATGGCATTATTTTGTTGTTTTTGTTGTTTTCTCGACGCTGGGCATTTCAAAGTTGTATGGTCATGGGGAGGGGATTACAAGGTGTGGCAGTATGCAGCCAGGACTGCCTGGTTTCCCATCTTTGCTAAGGCTCCAACCGCTCCAGCCCCAAGCACTCTTTTCTAAGTACGGCCTATTGAAAAAGCTGCAAAGCCCAAGCACTAAAACGCTCTCCACCATGTACTTTGCATTGCTTTCATCCAATGTGTTTGGTTTAGTGACAACCGCCTCTCAGTCATCAGTCAGATGCCTGAAGGTTTTTAACCAAACCCTGAAGTATTCAACCAAGATTGGATTGCAATCCGTTTCTAAGCATACCACATTCCAGAGTCCTTGTAGATACTACCCCAAACGGCACTTGTGTACCGACATACGCCCACTTCCCATCCATTCAACCCTAAGACCTGAAGGTCAACGACATCTGGGCTCGAGATGAGCAGAGGGTGCGGAACCCAGATTTATGGGATCATATGGTTCTAGGAACCCTAAGGGTCCAAGGACCCAAATAGTAGGGTTTTAGGGCCCAAATACTATATTATTACTGGTATTTGGGCCCTGAAACCCTACCATTTGGGTCCTTGGACCCTTAGGCGAAGGGCCATGCAGGGGATTTTATAGGGTTCAAGTAGGAGCTTATACAGGAGGCTGGAATGGCTGTGTGCCAACATCTTGGTGCCTTCCTGGGTTCTCATATTTTCCACCTTGCTTCCTTTGTTCCTTTGACGGGGTGAGGAAGCTGGGACCTTAACTTTAACTTGACGTGCAAACCAGGTTTGCCCGTCCATGCAGGCTCATGGCAAGCTGTTGCTCGGAACTGCCAAAACCCAGCGAGGAACCTTCCAAAAGGGCCCTGTGAAGACTAGGGTCCTCTGAAAAGATGGCTATAATTTGGTGTTTTTGGGCGGAGGCTCTTCCAGGCTCCACAGATGACTGGTCGCGCGAAGCTAGTTGATCTTTATAGAGGCCCCGCGCAGACGGCGGAAATCTAGGTACGCTTCACTTTAGATCCCTATAGCGGCGTGACTGTTCCTGCGGAGTCAAGTCATATGCAAGGCGGTGCAAATCATGCACACTAGCATTCACTGGTGTAAGGGCGACATGATCGCAAGTTATTCAAAGCAGGACTTGGTGAACACCGTTATCTACTCCACCGTCGTGAAGGGCTTCACGATGTCGCGGCAACATGACCAGGTCACGGCGGGATTGAGGAGCAGGTTGAGGGGTTGGCCTTTGCAAGCTAAGTACACTTTGGGAGATAGCATCTCTCTTTTTTTTTGCGAGTTAGTGTGGCCATTGATTCTACGAAGTTGGACGGTAGCTTTTTTGGGTTCGGGGCTCACTACTTGATGGTCGCAGCATATGAGGGACGTGAGATGTAGCGCGAGAGAGTTTTTTTGCCGGCGGGGAACTGTTTCGTTTGTTGAGCGAACGTGGAGTTTGCGGCATCTGACTGAGACAACGCTTGTTTGCTTGCCCACAGGAAAACACTTATAGAATGTCGGCTACCGTGACCTTCTTGCGGAGGTGAATTAGACTCCTCAGCCCCCATAATTCCTCATAGCGACAGGTTGTGGCCATCTACCGAGAGATGAAGGCTGACATTTGCGATGTATTGGTGTCCGGGAGTTGGAGGGGCTTAAGTGATCATGTCGCTTCAGGATTGCCTCTGGTCATCTCGAATTGCACAGCTTGATATGAGACGGGAGATTTCCAGATGTAGGTGGGGCCTGTGGAAAGATATGGAGACCAACATCTAGCGATTGCAAAGTGTCTCCAACCATAGTTGCATCGCTGCACCATGCCAGCTAACAGCCTGTCCTTGTGGCTTCGGGTCTCGGGATGTGCACGTTAGATGCGTAGATAAGACTCGAGCATCCGATCGTTTATGGTGAATTCTGAGCTCTTGATACGGATGCCTTCACTCTGAGCCTGCTCGCAACTGCCAAGGGATGTAGATTGGGGAGGAAGGCCTTCTGCGAACGGATGAAAAATGGAGGCTTCAATATCTGCTAGCATACTTGTGCCCTGATCTGCCCTTTCTGTAAGAACCCACTCCAGAAGCCATCAATCCGGGCTATTTCCGCCCATTTGCTCCCTGTAATCCTGCAGAAGTGTTTGCTTGGAGAATCCTCCGAGCTATCCTTCTCACAAACCCAATTATAAGAACTATGGTATTTTGGGGTCTATATTGGGGTTCCCCTTATTTTGGGAAACTACCACATGACCTTGTCAGCGCACGTGGCCATCTTGGTTTGTCCTTCGGACGAAGCTGGTTGAGTATTCTACGTCTGCTCTAAGGGCGCACAAGAAAACAAAGGTCATGCTGGGGTAGATAACCAAGAAATTCTCACTTCCGAGAGACTGGTCTACTAGCTTCATCGCAACAGGTGGATAGCCTCCATGTCACGTGCTTCTGCAGGAACGCTCCATTGCCTGCAACACCATCACGTGCCCAGCCTTTGTGAAGAAGTTTAAGGGCATGTCCATCCCGTCAACGAGCAAGCGTCTTTGGAGTCCATTGAAATACTTCTCGAGAATCTTGTTGTCTCATCCTGAAGAGAGACCTGCAATCTGTTTAGACAATCCTATAGATGTTCCTAGGAGCTCTCATCAAGGTACTCCTTTTTTGGGACAGTCCCATTCGAGGGTAAACATACGCGTGCCAGCTCAGCAGCTACGTGGCTGAGATGTTGTGTTACAGCTTTCAGAAGAGTTATACCATGTGTGGAACAAAGAGGAGAGTAACCTTAAAGCTGTTGTGCAGGAATGCTGGAATGCATGCCAGGCACCCCACTTGTGCTCAGCAAGACTTTGTTGACCCCAAATACATGTTCAGGCCTCTTCGCTACCTGGCTCTAGTAAGGAGCTGAGTAGCATGACTCTGGCTTGGATGGTGGGGCTAATCGTGAGGTACAACACGATGCTGAACGCGTTGGCCCGCTCGGTGCTCAGATACTGCTTGCAGGAAGATGCCTGAAGCCAGAACCATCAAAAGCACTGTAGAATCCTGAACAAATACAAGTGCCCTCATAATCCGGATATGGTCAGAGCATAACATGCCACAGAACATCCCGGGACCCTATTCTACTTTCTTCCGCTCCTACATGGAGTTATCGAGCAAAGATGCTTACCTAGCTCTGTTCGCATGGACAGGTATCAGGTTTGCAAAGTCGGTTAGACACAAGCAAATTCAGCCGTTGCCCTCGCATTTTGCCTTGATGGCCGACATGCTGTTGAATGTACTGCATCGTTGTTGGGACAAGGTTGTTGAACATGGCATCAGCACAGCATGGCAGCTTCAAGCAAGATTCTTGCTGCTTGTAGCATGAGATTCGCTTGATGTAAGGGCTGCTAAGCCTGTGGCTGGGAACCTTGTTCTGCTGGAAAACACATTGGCCTTCTCCCGCCAGTGTCAACTTTTGCCGAAAAGTGTGATTTGAGTGGTAGCCTTGATCGGGACAAGAAGGTGCCCAGTCAGGAATAACATTTCATACTCGTGGCATACGCGCATGCTGCACGACTCCTGCAAGACGGACGGTTTCTTGACATAGCGTGCGAGCGCTTCTATCTTCCTATGAACTCTTCGGCCTTCCGCGTCGCTTCTCAATGACGTGCATCTCCACAACAGAACACGTACATCAATTTCGCTGAAAGTCTGAAAGAGCTCTAAGCGAGTTTGTGCTTGGCTCAGGATGTGGCATGATGCACGAGGTTCCCCAGCTTCTTGAGGCAGGGCAAACCACTTGCTGAGTTGATTGGTGAAATTTTCTTCTACTACATATTTCAATGGTACGACAGTGGTGTGTTTATTGTCTTTTTTTTGGGGGGGGGAGTGGGGATTGGTAAAGTTTTTCCTGTAAGCTGTAGTTCTGAGAGAGCTTTTCGCAAGCTTTCAGACCCCCAATATTTGGAGTTCCCATGAAGCACAGGCACAGGCACAGAAGTCATGACCTTTTGCAATCCGACTGGCTTCAAGTTTCTGCATGAAAGAGGGGTTCAAGTATCCGCCTGGATAGCCCCTATAGTAGTCTGCTATATATTCCCTTATATAACCCCCTTTAAGGAGTTTAGACCCTAAACTTAAATCCTAAATAGTAGTTTCAATTTTCCATTATCCTTATATAATCCCTTATACAACCCCCTTAAATCTTCCCTCCCAGATGATGCTATCATCACTGAGGGCTTGTGGACTCCAAAGTGCTCTAGGGTGTTTTTCAGGGTGTAAGGTTTAGGTTGTAAGGTTGAGGGGGGGTGAGCGTTGGACAACCTCAAGTAATCCTCTCCCTTCAATGCTGCAGCCCTGCCCTTGCCATTCAACATTGGAGATTTGGGTCGATATGATTGGGGCCGGAAGGGCACCCGAATACAGGAGCGGTGCTTTTTCTTACCGTTCCTTAGTAGGAAAGAAGAGAATATGTTATATAGGGGTTATATTTGGATTATCCTTCATTCCCGACCAAGAACCAGTAAGTTTTGCAAGGATATGCGAGACAGCAACCCGCCAGTGCAGCCAGACATTGTGACCTACTCCACCATCGTCAAGGCGAATCATCAAGGATGATAATAATGGTATTTCTGTAAATATACGAGTAATTAGTAAAAATACTAGCAATAGTAAGAATACTAATCTGGATGAATGGTAGGGATCCTTTATACTTTTTGGGGTATGGGATTTCTCATTTTTATGTAAAAAGGATCCTTTTTTCTTCCAAGCTCCAGTAGCTTCTTCTCACATTTAAATAGCAACTGCCAACCCAATAGTGGGGGGTAGTTGGACCTGCACAGATCAAACCTTTTTTCTTCCAAGGGGAAGTGTGGGCAAAGTAATAACTGGTACACGTACGCGTAGTAACAATAAGTAACAGCAGTTATAGCAATAGTAGTAAGACATCAGAGCAAGCAGTTGAAACCGGATTGGGCCCAACTGCGGTAATTTAGTTTGGACAACGGGGCAGTTGGCCCGATCTGTCGCTGCTTTGCTTGTCAGAATCTGAGGGCATATGAGCTACAATCTAAACTCCTTAAAGGGAGTTAGATAACAGGTTATAGGGCCTTAAAGGTAATATCCCGAGTCATCCTGATGACGTCGATGTTGCAACCTGAACGCATGCTCACATCCACAAGAGAGAGCGCATGATTTCCAGATGAGAGGTCATTCTTGCGCATGCCCAGTGCTAGTGCATGAAGCCTCTGCTGCATCCGCAGGGCTACTGCATGTCTGGCGATGTCGTTGGGTGCCCAGCTTCTACATGCTCACCAAAGTTCAGACAGCTTAAGTGTGGTTGAAGTTGTGATGGTGATGGCGGTGGTGGTGGTGAGGGTGAGTGGTGCTGGTGCTGTGGCTACGCAAGGCCAAAGCCATATGGAGCTTGAAGCATTGTTCGCCCTGGTACACTTGAGTGGGGCGATGTCCAAGCCGGCCCAATGAAAAGCTTCGGGAGCACGCATGCTGGGCGGGTTATGGCTCACTTTGATGAACTCCCCGAATAATAGACGATTATTCCTTAACTATACTATGACTATGAGAATGACCGTGCACGCCCTACAACAGGGAACCGTTGGACTGTTGACCTTCCCTGATCTAGTGCAGGGCCCTAAATGAGTGCAAGAAGCTTTCGATGTGCGTGTCTGCATGCATAAGAAGCTTTACATAGTTGTACGAGGATAGCAAAGGCAGAATGTCCTCATGATTCTGTCTTTGCATAAAGCCTCCTTAAGGTTGCATTGGAGAAGATGTCTTGTATTCAAGACCACCACAAGACCCCATGTATACAAGCCCTATAGATCCCAAACAGAGGCATGCAAGGTCAAGACTGCATGCCAATAGGGCTCGTAAATGTCAGAGCAGCCATGTGCACGTTTCAAGCACTCAACTGCAGACCTACTCAGATCCCATACCTACCAACTCGCACATGGGCATATACAGATATGTGTATGTGTGCCTACAAGCACTTCAGACAATATCTCAATGAAACAAGTCGTCTTCTGAACCGGAACAACCGGAACCGTGAGTCCCAGAACACAAGAAAGCCTGACAGTTCCCAGCCGAATCGATTTGTATACTTCTCATAGGTACATACATCCTGCTTGGCTTCTGGTTGCCTGCTCGGATTAGGCCTGATATGTTCATCTCTTTCCCTAGGGCTTTTCAGTGCTACGCTACTCTTAGCTTCCCAGTATGTTGCAGCTGGGCTCAGCCTGGGTAACCCGTATTCCCTATACGACTGACCCTGGAAACCTCAACTCTCAATCCCCTAACCTGGGGTTTAGGGTAGGGTAGACCCCAAATACTCACTCCCCAAGCCGTAACCCCTGAACCCTGAATCCTAGATTATTCCCGGCCAAGGACAAGGCTTTTGCGCTTCTTGGTGAGATGAAGAAAAGCAATGCTGTGACCCCTGACGAGGTGGCGGGGTCCCATTTCCGGAGGTTGCGCGGAGAAGTTGCTGATATTTATGATACTGCATGACCCGAAGCACCCTGCGACTTCGGAGCTATGGTATTTTGGTATATTGAGGTCACGTAGGATTTTTAGCATCAACAGCTTCTGTAGGGGATGTGCGGGCATATTAGAAGGTCCGAACGGGAAGAGAGAATCTCAATCAGAAATGGAGGTACCTGCTACAGGGTCCCATAGTTACTGAATTCGGTACGTGAACTCCATTCAGGTCACTTGGCTGTTTTGCATCTCGGCGCTTATTTCCATTTTTTTGGCAAAGTTTGAGTTAGGGCCGGAGGTTTGCCTATTTTTTGGGAATCTACCAAGTGTCTAGGCGACGTGATGACACAGGAGTTCAGACAGCTCAGCATCTACCTGTCGCCATGGGCTGACCGTTGAATTTGGCAACAACTCCAACTTGACGTCGTGCAGCTTAATTCTGGATACCGATAAAGTGCTGCTAGTGGATTGATGCCCGCAGGACATAGATTTGCCCTTGTTGAAGGCTTCGCTTGGGTAGTAAGGTGTCTGCCCTGTCATTCACGGACAGACGTGGACAAGCCTTGCGCATTTTTGCGCCAGGTGCTCTACAACAGTCTGCTGGCAGCTTGGCTTGAATTACCCTTGGTCCGTTAACCACCCCCTATCAAAATGGCACCCTTCGAGAGTGGCCTTGTGAAGACCCTAAATCCTAAACCCTAAACCTTATCCTTTTCAAAGGGACTGTCATGTGCAGAACTGAGATTGGGCGAACTTCTGTTGATATGACTGATTGCTACAAGATATTCGCGGTCAAGAGTAGCAGTGACAGTAACATGTGTGCTCTTATCGGCCTACTTCTGAGCTCGCTTGTTCCAAGCACATTCAGGCAGCAGAACCCGAAATCTCAGACAAGTAAGGCCCAAACAATTTCCCTGCGCGAAGCGCTCTATCTGTGAAATATTTGGTTGTTTCCCCGGCAGCTGTGAAGTTTTCTGGGTCCTCTTGACGGCTTTTGGGAGTAGTAGTAGTCATCTGAGATGAAGCAGACTCGTCCCCACCTAACTGGAAAGCCCCACGCCCCCTTCCCTCTCAACAACAAGCGCTCCCCTAGCAATGAAGTCGTAATGTCGGTAATTATTTTCTTGTTGTCGCTTATTCAACAGGGGTTAGGATTACTCATGACTCTACAAGGAATGTTTGATCCTCCGGTGGGGTTGACGTGACAGGATGGCTGTGCCAAGCAGTCGCGTGTGGACGAAGCTTTGCAGCTCCTTGAGGACATGAAGTCACGAGGGGCCTGGGCCCGAGCAGAGGTTTACCGAGAGGATACATGTAGGCAATAATTAGATACTTAGGATTTGGGTAATAGTCATCTTGGTATATGTCTTGGGTAAGTATATGATTATTAGGTACTTGGGCCCTTAGGGTGAGGGTTAAGTTGTTCAGGTTTATGATCGGTTGCGGTTCGGGGCCTTGATGTCTACAAATATTGCCTACTTGGGAGTCTAAAGTCTACCTATGGCATCTGCTCGGAGCCCAATGGATCAGAGTGGGGACCCACTTTTTGAGCCGAGATTCTGCTGTGTATCCTCACACAGGACCAGCCGTAGGACCAAAGACTATTTTCAAAGGACAGCTCGATCACGTCTCTGGCCTCATGGCGACTGCCCCTTCCCAGCAGCCTCCTGTGCCCCACGTGCACACGAAACAGCATGTTTGTTGAGCGCAATAATGAGGGGATGGGATACGGTCTCCTTTGTCACTGATGTGTCTTTTCCAGCCCATAAGGCTAGTCGCAGCCTTTGGACCGCTGCGATAATGGACGTCAGCTTGAGAGTATCCCATTTGCAAGTTCACGGTCTGCTCCTTGTCCTACCATGCAAGTCACTATGAGAAGCTGCTGCAAGCTTCGGGTTGCTCTTAACCAGAACTTGGAGCACATTAATCCAAAACATCGCTCGATTCCCCGTGAAGTCCGTGAATAGAGGTTGTGCCTTCAAACTACACGCTGAGCATTCTCTGCAAATTGCTCGGCCGAGCCAGGCGAGAGATAGCATAGATCAGCTTTTCAGATACAGGGTTTAGGGTTCGTAGGGTTTAGGGTTTAGGCTTTATAGGGTTTAGGGTTTAGGATCTATAGGGTTTAGGGTTTGAGGTGTATAGGGNNAGGGTTTATGGTGTAGGGTTCAGGAAGGAGCTAGGGAGGTGTGTCTTGTAAAGCAGGTTCAGCCGCTAGGCTGGTCTGAACGCCAGGGATTTCACTGTTTTGCAACGTTTGCATCTTGCCCCCCTGCATCATAATAGTCATAGTCATCATAGTAATACTAGTAGTACAACTAATAGTAACAGTAGTAAAAGTAATATGATAGTCCGGTCTCTGGTCTGCTGATGTTCTTATTGAACAACGGTGGCTCATTGCAATCTCTACCCCGATAAGATCATCACATGCAGCTGGCCGTGAGCGTGCCAGTGAGCCCTACACCCTCCACTGCGCTCTACCCTAGACTCCACCATCCATATTATTGTCGCAACCATAAAGACACAATGCCCAAGCTTCAAAACTGCAGAACAGCGTTGTTTTGCTATGGAGCTTGCTACATGGGTTTCCCGGCAGAGCCGACTATGGTTTCAGCTTTGTAGCTTCATTAGATCTCCAGCACAGAGGTCCTGTCGGTTAGAAAAAGTTTCCAAGTTCAAGTTCTGTACCTCTACGTGGGGCGGGGGGGGGGGGGGGNNGTTATGAATTTTTGGATACCCACAGGGGCCGTATTGTAATCAAAACAAAAAGCATCATACTCTTGACAACCTACCACATGTTAGAATTCCAGTCAGAAGAATTACCTGATACAACATACCCTCTTACTTGAGACTGCAGCATAGGCCTGTTAAATAAGCCTTCTTCCTCAAAACGAGTGCCCTGTGTACAGGAAGCTGGATCAGGCATTTAGCATGGTGCAGACCTTCACTCAGGAGCTTTCTTGTTCTCCTTGAAGCTTCAGGGGAGTTCATACGCAGATAAAGAATGGGGTAATGCATGACATAATCGCGCGTAGGTTGTTTACAGCCCCATCTTACAAATTGAGTATGAAGCAGTCTTCTTCTCCAGGATTGCAAGATGGGGAGTCATCTTTCTCATGGCCCTTTTGAGCAAAGCCCCATGTGTTGAAGATATTTTTGGAGGTGTCCCTAAGTTTGGGAAGTACTATCTCCTGTCCGCAGCAGGAAAGGCAGCAAGGGCTTTTCTCAAACAGTCAGGGCCACAAGAGACCTGTGAATTTAGAAGCAACCGGCGGCTACCGTGGAAGCTATGACCATTTTGGGTTTGGGTTTTGAGCATTTCCCCTTGACATCTTCTGAGGGGGATCTATCTACTGATGTCGGTGTTAGGCTTGATGCAGGCGAAGATATGACCGTCGTTTTGAGGTTCTTCACAAGCATACTGTGATATGACCGTGCAGAAGCCTTCGCGGCGCTAGAAATCCTCAGATCTTGGTTGCGTTTCCAACCCGCGTAAATTTGCTTATGGGCTTATGGTCGCGCTGGCATGCAGTGCAAGATATCTTCCCTTTGCTATGCTTCCTGGATGTTGCTTCAGTCGTGGCTTGAAAGGTCGCAGGAATGGGCTTTCGATTGTTTTCTCAACCCAAAACCCTGCCCTCACCCTGAAACCCCACGCCCTTAGGCCAAAATCAATGACCTGGCCGATATAGGCAAGGTGAGTATAGGCGCAACTTTCTTAGATGCACTTGCCCTAAGGGTCCAAGTACCTAATAATCATATACTTGCCCAAAACCTGTACTATACTTACTACTAC